>VZTA01010780.1:235-42938 GCA_013398855.1 Mohoua ochrocephala
AATTCTTTGCTTTTTGGATAGCCTGCCAGCTGAGGCAAGAACTTTTCCTGGGACTTTGGGTTTTCTTCTTCTTCTCCTGGAACTGTTCAGCAACACCAGAACATCACCGGGAGGCCCGGCACCGTGGCCCGGAGAGGGGCCGCCCATCATGCCGCATGCCAGCTCTGGAGAGAGAGAGTCACACCCACAGAAAGGACTCTGAATCTTCCCAGGTCTTCTCCACAGCGAGAGGTTTTCTTATTTAACATTATTCATCCTTTTCATGCCTGTGTGCACCCTGCTTGTTAAATAAATAGCTTTTTTCACTTTCCTCCAAGAAAATTTCTTTCCGAACCTGGTGGGGGAGGGGCTGTTGAAATCCACCTTCTATTGGAGGATACAACCCTTTGAGATGCTTTCCTCCAAATTTGTCTCAAACAGACAAAATTTGAACCATCTTTCCAGTGGGGTGAGAAAATTCAATAGTTGTAAGATAGAATTGGTTGGTTTATGACACAATTCAACCCAGCTGCTTGGCATAGTTAAAGATTCATATTTCCCTTGTGATGTTTTTATGACCTGCTTTTTATTGTACAAACAAGTAATTGGTGTGCTATATTTATTAATTAATTGAGAAAGTATAGAAAAAGTTGAATTCTCATAGGTCATCAATTAATGAAAAGAAATAAAGAGCAAAACATATCAGCAATATATGTGTATTAAACTGACTACTATGTACCTAGATAGAGATATAATGATTAATATACACATCTAGGAAAACTCTTTTGCTGTACCTTGCTCTCAGGAGTCACACGTTTATCATGAACATCCTGACAGTCATAGAAAGAAGTGTCCAAGTGGCAACAAGATCCTTATGAAGCCTTTTTCCCAAGTAGCAATAAAGACTGACTGTTTTGTCAGTGGTAAGCATGAGAAAGATGCATTCCTTGCTCAAAAAATGAAATGAAGTATGCTATAGCTGTGCTTAACATCTTCCATTCCCCAGAAGGCACTATCAGTCGTTCCAACAAATCCCAGTGATATTGCTTGCTATCAAATAGTGAAAATGAGTTCAGAAGCCAAGCTTGACATAATGCACTTCTTATTGTAGCATGTATACATGGTGGAGAGAATCATTTTAGATGCAGTCTGTCTTTCTTTTTTTCTTTTGACAACTGTGCATTCGTGCCTCAGCATCTGGTGGCTGGGCTTCTGCCTGGGCCCTCACAGGTCATTAGTAGGAGGTGTAAAGACTCAGGTCTGTAAAGACTCCAACACTAACAGGTCAGTGACCGTGTGCCAGGCAAGTAGGCTCGTGGAGCAGTATCCATGGCTCACTGGGGAGCACATATGTGCACACAGTATTTATATACATCCACATATCTATGGACAGTACACTCGCATATACCTATACACATATGTATACACCACATACGTCATTCAGCCAGAGGTGGAGGGTTGTGCAAAGGTGATCCAAACCACCAAAATACTCACTGGAAAAGTGCTTTCAGACAGTACTGATTTCACCCAGGGTCTGAAGCAGCCAACACTTCACTTGGAGCGGTATCCTAGGCATTTAAACTCATTGGGAAGCCCTGGCTACTTTTTAAGCACACCTGCAGAAGCCCTACAATCTATTTCTTCCTTTCTGAGTTCTTGTTTGCTCAGATCAAGACCTGAGTCATAACTGTAAATGTTTAGCCAACCAGGATTAGGTATAGATATTTTTTGAGAACTTTCAAGTTGAAAACAAACAGAAAGAAAACTCCAGCAAGCTTTGTTTGCTGCAAGGCTGTCTGGTCACCTGGGTGTCAAAATCTGCCTACCCTGGTTGCAGACACTTACAGGGTAAATTAAAATCTGAGCTGCATTATGAAAAAGAAAACTGCTTAAAAATGAGTGCAAATATATTCCTTTTTTCCCTTTTTTTAAACTTGTAATTAATTTACATCTGTCATGAGGACTTTATTATAGAAATCTTGCATTTTTTTTCTCTTCCTGGTTAGTGAAACAAACCTTAAATAAAAATAAGGCAAAATAATTTTAAATTAGTAGAAATTAAAAGTAAACTTCTGAAAAACAAATAGATTGTACTGTTCTTTGAATAATTTTTAATATAATTTTTTTCTCATACTTACAATATTATTAATTTAATTTACTTAGTAATAAATATCACATACTGTTTAGTAAAACAAAACAGGTCTCATGGGTAGATATATTTTTAGATCTGAAAGAATTTAAGTCAGCTGAGACTTGCACTGTGTTTTTAACATGAGATACATTGAATCTCATATCTGTAGTTGCTCTGGCACATGAATTCATGGAACGACCAGCTTCATGAAAACTTTCAAGTCTTTCAAGATGATGGATTAGAAACCTCCTGGTATTTAGTGTAGAGATGCACGCAAAAATGCTCTGCTCTAATTAGGCAGAAGCATTTGTAGCAACTATAAACTGCAGCAGCTTTTGCACTGCTCAGGCCCTAGATTTTTTTTTTTTTTGTGTGTGTGTGTGTGTGTTTGTGTGTGTTTATGACTGTATCCGTACCTGACTTCAGGGGCTGGCTAAGATATGTGTGTTACACCTCTTTTAGGGAAAAAGTTATGTTTCAGTGCTTTCAGTAGCCTCTCTCTGCCACCTCCGCAGATGTGCCTTGATGATGTAGTCTGCCCTGCAGTACTGCAGCCTTCAAAACCTGTGTTTTGATATAACAGTTGTTAATATTAGAATGTGCTCTGCGCTACATTGAATCCTCTTAAATTTTACTGCTTCTCTTTTTCTACTGTATGTCTTATTTGGGTGGCTAATTTTAATTTAACACATTTATCCAAAACAAAGAGTGGCGTAAATAAAAACCCAAAACAGAGAGACATATATATAAACAAATGAGATAATGTTTGCAAAGCACTTCAAATGTGGTTTGCTAAATCAGCACTACATTTTATCAACCTGAAATAATTAAATCATAAATAACTAGGTTTTCTTTAATTCTGCTTCACATTATGTAGCCTGGCAAATTGTCAAGAACCATGACTGATTCCAGCTCTTCACCAAAGCAAGGCATCTACTGTTCAGCAGGAAATTAAGTTTTGTCTATTTTTCACCCCCAAGTGGTACTCTGAATTTCTATAGTCCTTAAAATATTCATATTGTAATATAGATTTCACTTTGTGTGGAACTTACTCTTAGGGAAACTACTTAGGAATTCAACTTTTATTTTTTTAGCAACTTTAAATGAGTTTGTACTTTCTACTGAAAAAAAAAAAAAACCGAAAACGTGTTCACATATATGTGTAATCTGAACTTTTACTGTTTTGCTGGGATTTTTATGGGTTCTCCAAAGCATTTTTGCCTGCTGCAAAGCACAGCTAGATATTCCATCTAGTCATGATCAGCTGTCAGTATACAATCTTTAATGTCCCCTCTTTTCCCTGGACAATCACACTGTATTTGGTCCAGATTCATACAGATTGTGAACCCTCCCTACTTTGTTCAGTTACCAAGTCTCTGTTGTCTGAAAACAACACAATATTAAGAACTAAAAGATTAAGCTGTAGTCCAATTCAAAACTCACCATTTATATTCATCAAGTACGGCATACACTGGGAAATAACACATAACAAAGTAGAAAACAGAATTTGAAGTAAAAATCAAAGGGAAGAATAATTGGAATTTGAGTTTTGATGTAAATTGAGAGTAGGCAACAAGATATTTTGAATGGTGATGCTCTGGAAAGTGTTTCAACTTTGATGTTACAAACTCAGGAGCATTTGAAAATGCCAACTGAAGTAAATTTATGTATGTAAAGATTGTTTTATACTGACAGGTCACTCATGAGGAAAAATAGTTTAAATGGACCTTGTCCAAAATAAAATTCTTATAATTCAGGACAGGGGCTCACATTGTTCATCACACTTATATCGAGAAGTTAGTATACTCCCTTGGTTCCATAAATTTCAAGGTTAGATAGTCAAGAAGATGTGTGCATTCAGGTGGGTTTTTTACTGATCTTTGCTTCCATGAATTTTGGGATTTCAGGTGTAGACAATCATTCATAGGCACAGAATGGTGAAGCATACAATATTTTTGCTGTTCTTCAGGTCCCAGGGCAGATTTTGGTTGAAACTAACTTATATTTTAGAATTGAAAAGAGCAGGATGAATGTAAATTAAGGAAAAAATAAATCATACTTCTAACATTACACTTTCGATTTATTACTACCTTTAGAGACCAGTCCATGTTTTATAAGTCATTGTATCACTGAGTAAACTAGAAAAAGTGATTCTCAATAGTATTCTGTTTCTGAGACTTCATCTTTTATTTCAGAGAATCACATGATAATTCATGAATTCTGTCATTAACCCTAATACACAAAATAGAGATGTTTAAGAAATTTTCTTTTCAAGGATATGATGGTCATTACACTTGTGTTCTGCAACGCAGTAATTAAGCTCTCATACAGCAAACAAATCCACTTTTAGCTCTCATACTGAAGCTCAAAGTGTCTGAGTCTGAATCTAGAGATCATGGGCTCTATTTTCAGTGTATGTGTAATTACTGACTTACTAACCTTGTGCATAAGGTTACGTCACAGTAATTTAATTTTAATATTTTCAGTCTGCTTGTCTAAGTCTGCTGCAGGAGGAGAGTATAGTTCATGCTGGATCTACATGAACCTCTCAGAAATTAAAACTCAGAGGTAGTGAACTGTTCGGTGATTTAGGATTTCACTGAGAGTCATGGAATCAGAGTAGACTTGCTATACTCCTAAATACTAAAGAATCTATCTTAAGTTTCAGGCAACCTGGGACAATCTTTTTTATTTCTGTTGCATGTGTGATAAATATTAGACACATTCAACACCCAAAGTGTCTTCATACAATGCAGTTTAGAAAAGTGCACTACTCTGAAAAAACAGTGGCTTTAAAAGTCGGGTTTTTGTATTATTGAATCATTCCTACTCTTTTTGATCTTTTTGGCACGTGTTTTTCATTGGGTAGCACTGTGCATTGCTAAAAAAAAAGAAAGAAAACACTGATATCTACAAAAATGTACTCTAGTTTGTCTGCAGCTGATCCATGATATCACACTACATGGATACTTAGACTGCTCAGGAAACTTTGGGCTCCTTTCAGCACATCTACTGTATGCTTTCTGCTAACATTAATGCATTTTTCAGCCTTGTACCTGCTGTATGCAGCATATAACAGACTATCTGCTTGGATATCAGATGGTTAGCTGAGTTCTCACCCTGTTTCCAGTCTCCTGTTGCTGTCTGCATTGCCAGGTTTCATGAGGATACTGTGGTTTTCAAGCTATTACTTCATTTCTGATCTCTCAGTCTAAGCTGGAAGGCATCTGGTTTAGCAGATTTTTCATAAAGGGAGATCTTCCAAGGCAAACAGTAGCTGAGAATCATGATTCCCTGTAATGACTAAGATATCATATGCACTTTCATGAGGGTGCTGTAGAGAACTTCAGAAAGAAAAGGAAAAGCACACTTCAACAGAGTGGTGGCATCTAAATCTCTCAGGTACTGAGTGTCAGTCCTGGACAATGAAGGGCAAATTATCTCAGGGAACATGCTGCTCTGATCTTCCTGTGTTAATTCCAGTTAACTCCAATATTTTTGGTATCTGTCTGTACTTCATGATATCCTAGAGTGTGACATTTGCTAGGTGGAACCAAGGAGATCAAAGCTCTCTTGTTTCCTTTTTTCCTTTTTTTTGTTTTTTTTCTGTCCAGGCTTGTCAATTGCCTTAACTGTCCAGCAAGATTTTTCCAAAAGGTCTTTGAAATCCTGTTTCTGTTAAAATAAGCACTCATTTAGGCACTGCTTTTAGTAGATGAAAGTATCTGCAGCCAACTAATGATGGCTCGTGAAAATAGCAATGAACTTTTATTTTCACTACGTCTTTTTTTGAATGTGAATTTTCTTGAAAAAGTGATAGTAAGGCTATTTTTCTCTGAGTTTTTTAGTTGCTCTTGGTTCCTCTTCCTTAGCCTTTTTCAAGTAAAAAAATTTTTATCTGAAAACAGCCTTTGGTTTACTAGATTAATCAAAGGAGAAGACTATCCATCTAAAGAAGATTAAAAGTATTTGACTTGTTTAGCTTAGTGGAACAGAGTCTGAGGGGGTTGTTGAAAATTTTATTTAATGAAATAAAAAGGTAAATTTCAGGAGAGGAAAATAGCCACAGAAATACAAAAATAAATTTAAAACTCTGTCTTCTTCTTCTTCTTTTCTTCTTTTTTTCTTCTTCTATCTTCTTCTTTCAAGGTTTATGCTCAAAAAAAATCTTCCAAGACAGCATAATAATGAAGAATCACCAGAACACGACAAGTTCATGGAAAAGATGACAGAATATTTGAAATTTGAAACAGAATCTCTGCCTATCTGATGTATCGATATTTTCAAAGAGATTTGAAAGGAGAATGGTTGTTCTTTGTATATGCTCTATATGGATATTTGAATAATGACTATATGAATAATATATGAATAATATGAATAACATGGGGTGCTTTTGTGTTTGTGTTTTGTTGCTTGGTTTTTTGTTTTTTTTTTTTCCCTGAAGTATTTTCTTAATTGAACACAGTGGAAGACTGGAGATTAGTGCTCACTAGTGCTCTCAGTAGCATTGATTTATCAGGTGCTGTGCTATTGAGCCCTGCTCACATGCTCAGGGTTGGAGTGGTGACCGTACTGGAAAGCAGAAAGACTCTTTTCTTGCAGGTCAAATCACAGAGAGCATGGCTGGTTTTTTCCTTTTTTTTTTTTTTTTTTCACAATGCTGGGTTTTCCTTTTCTGTTTAGTCTGAAATTCTTCCATTTTTTTCCTGTATTCATCATAGTTATGGCTATTGATTGGAGATCTTGAGATTATTAGATTCTTCGTAGGTTTCTGTGGATTACTTTTTTCTGTGAAACTTTCTGAAATTAATTATTTCATTGCATAGCTGCTGTAGTACAAGAGTGGAACTGACTACAGAGGTGGTTCTTTCCAATTCTACGTAAAATCTCAGGCAGGATCTAGGTAGGCACCAAAGTTTTAGACAGGTCACAAATTTTTTGTGCTTCATGAGTCACACTTGTAAAATTGCACACCTTTATTTTATAACAGCAAAAGAGCTGATGCTCTCATAAAATTTCATTGAGACCAGTGGAGAATCATCCGAAATCATTGGAAATATTTCTTTTAGTTGGCTTCTCAATGTCTTGTAAGAAAAGATAGACTCCATGTTTTCAGTATTACAGTTTTATAATATCATATGAATATGAACTGCCTTTATTGTAATATGTGGATTACTTCTCCAGCACAAAGTACATCAATAGAGAAGAATAATCAAGTCACTGAAAAATGTGAGCAATGATATCTAGAATAAACTCATACTTTCGCAAAAACATGGTGGTGGCATTTAAAATTCTTTCCCCTATTCTGTAATGTTTAGGTAATTACAGCTGTGGTTTCACATGTTGATCTTTCAGCCCTTCCTTTTGTTATTCTGAGCAATCAAGATATTTTTTCCATGATATATATTGTTTTTCCATGACTCTACTCTCTCTTTTATTACTTGACTCTAGTATCATGTTTTAATATTTGGGTGTACTTCATTATTTTTGGCTTCAGTCTTGTGTCTTTAGTCTGCAGTACACTGGTTTTACAGTTTCTGTTTACTTCTTGCTTTATGGCTAAGGAGAATATTAGTGTCATATTTTCATTTTCTTTGCAAGATCGAGGTCCACAGTAGGCTGTTGGTCTTTTCTAAATCTCTAAATTGCCAAGATGTAGAAAAGTGCTACATTCCTATTTCCATATTTGCATGCTCTATTTTTACTCTTAATCTCTGTAGGAACTGCTTAGTCATCCCAGGAAGTCTGTAGCCCTCTCAAGGTTCTGGTTTGTAACAGATTTTTTTCCCCCTGAACTTCAAGCACCAAGCTAATATATTGGACACAACAGGTTTCTGCATCCTCTTTGATTTCAAGTTCTTGAACTCATCATTCTAGGCAAACTTGCTAGAAAATTTACAGTATTTCTCAAAGTTTGTTTTTCTGAAATTTTAACTGAATTGACTGACTCAACTTATAAACTAAAGTTTCCTATTATTTGGTAAGGTTTATCTAATTAAAAATAAAACTAGTATTATATTTTGTTGCTATGTCTTCATTATTTAATAAAGAAATATGTTTAAGGTTTTTTTATCGTACCAAGGAATGCTTATTTCAATGATGGCCTTGCATTAATTTTCTAGGAGTAGGTTTAGGAAATTAAAATTATTTAATATCCTACCGTTTTTACTGTCTGTCTTCTAATTTTGTAAACATTCCTAACTATCCCAAGACTCAGTCCTCTATAGTAAACACTAACTTTTGGGAGCTTTTTACCATGTCTCATCAAAAAATGCTTGTTTTGTACAAGCCTTAAATTCAAAGCAATCAACCATTTAAATAAAACATCCCTTTGACTCCATTTTCATTTATGTCTTTCCATAAAGATGGTACAGACATAAGTTTGTGTTAAGCAGATCACAGATCTGCTTCCTGTCTCGGTTGGCAAAGAACTATTTTTATATGCCAATGTTGTTTATTTTGCATGCATTTAGGACATTGACGTGCATTGTACTGTGATGTACAAGAACATGAAATAGACTGCCCGGTATATATTGAGAGCTCGGGCTAAAAATAAGGTTCAAACAAAATATTAAAAATTACATTTTCCTCTCCTTATTTCAATTTTCTTTTTTTTTTTTTTTCTTAGTTGAGTCTGTTTACCTCTATGTTTACTAAAACTTGGTCTCAAATACTTAAAAAATCCCAGTTTTGCAATGGTCAGAGATCTCTGATTTTAGCTACTGAAAATAACATTAGTTAAACTCAGTATGCATTCATTAATCTACCCAGTCAGTCAACCCTGATGCTGTACTCATGTCTCTTTCTCCCTTTAATTTTAATTTCCTTTGCCAGAGCTTTGGTCTTTAAATTTCCCTATCTGAAAGCATTAAGAAGGAAGGAACATTATGCTATTTTGCCCTTCTTAAAGTAAAAAAACCTGTCAGTGTTGCTGTCACTGAAATTTTATAATTGACTCCTCTGAAGTAGGAGGGGCTGAGCACTAATATAATTTTCCTTTAGGATGCATGTTCTAGGATACCTACTCAGGTCTGTACCTAAGTAGGGGTAAAAGCTAATTATCCAGCAACCTAAAAAATATTCTTAGCAGAACTGAAGAATATAAAAGGCAATTTTATGTAATTCATTATAGCTTTTTTAACAAGCAAGATCTTGCCTCTAATGGAGAGCCAGTGAAAATTCAACTGACAAAAAAGCAAAAGCTACTAGTAATTTATAGGTATTAAATAAGTATGTGACTAAGTAGAGATACAGTAGAATATAGAAGATTATAATCCACTGTGTATTCTAATATTCTAAGTAAAATGTGCATGAAATCCAAAGCACATAGAATGCATAGAGTAAAAACAAGGACCTAATAGAATAATTTTACATAATGCTAATATGAAACAGGGACTGAAACTGATCATATGATTAAAAGAAGAAATGAAGTGGGAAATATTTTTTTTTTACCTTCTTGGAATATGAACCAGAGGCAAAAGAATCGTGATGTTTGTTTTTCAGCTTTTTCAATTTTCAGTTGTTTTTTCAATTTTCAAAACACGGTGTTCAAATCAGTTGAGTTTGTCAAAGATATTTTCATATACTTAAGCTTAATGGAGCTAACATGACAAACCACGTTTATCCCCTTCAAATGTTGTATTCTATGTATGTATGGCTGCATAGTCAGTGATAATAAGTATCATATACACATATATCTGAAGTTTGGCAATGACTCCTTAGTTATTCCTGGATAGCTCCCGTGTTTGAAAAGTAGTATGAATTAAAAATAGGCTTCACATTTGGGAATGGAGTAAGTTTACTTTTCTTTTTAAAAATAATCTTTGGCATAATTCTGCCACCATTCACCTGGGATTGTCATAAATCACAAATATGTTACTGTGGATGCTCATTTACCAGCTTGCATAAGAAAGCTTTATAAATGAGAATACCAACCTTGCCATTGAACCCAGCAATCTGAAGCCTTTGATTCACTCTATATTTGCCTAGTCCTTGTCAAATACATTCAAACGAACAAACGAAAAAAAAAAGCAAAAGCTACTCTGTACTGCAGCTTGTGACTCCTGCTTGCCTGCTGTGTCTGCAACCTCTAGTTTTTGCTTTTCACAATACTCTTCCCTAGAGGTCTGAGGGATAGAAGCCATTTAAAGAATGAAACAACATTTTCTTCTGTTCTCTTTTTTTCAACGAAGGGTAAAAGGGAGCCTGAACTAGGATAAAGGCAGAAGGAAGAATGAGAAGGCCAGATAGAAGTAGGTGAAAATTAAGTTTAACAAGTCTGGATGATGAAATGTGGAACAAAACTGTGGTTAATCATTGTGCACAACCTGTGAGCAGTTTAGAAAGAATCTGTTATTCTTATGCATCTCATGTGACAGGAGAGGCTAACCCGTTGAAATATGGAGAAATCTTTTGGACAAAATTGCAAATGACAAGCTAGTCTCTATCCTTTCCATGAAAGATTTTTGTTGGACCTTGAAATCAGAATCCTTGCTATACTATACCTCTGCAGTGAGGAGGATGGAATGGAATGGGGGAGGAAGGAGCTGAGGCTGACTACCAGACGAACAGGCTAGAGAGATGTGGGTATGGAAGGAAAATGGCTGGCAGCCCACTTCTCCCTGGGGGCATTTGGGCAACACACACTCCCTCCCTACTCCCTCACACCCACGGACACCCCCAGCCAAAGGAAGGCACATGTTGTGCATTTCAGGGGCCAGACTGGATGGCTTTGCTGTGAAGCAAGGAGGGCTATGTATGTTTTATGATGTCAGTACTAGTGACACTTAAATCCTTAATGACTTTATATTTAAAGGTTCAGAAAAATCATTTGGCATGTGATCAGTGCTAGTGCTCACAGCCAAAAATTTTATAACTGGTAGTTTATGTACTTGGGTTTATCAAACTGAATTTTTTTTTGCTCTTGTTTTCTTCCCCCAAAAATAGGGGAGTTGGTTATTCAGGAACCTGAAGGTAGGTTCCTGTGTCATTTTAGTACTGGGTATGCTGTTTAGCTTCCAGCTGCCACTCCAGAAGAAAAACAGGCCCTGTGCTTATCCCTGTCTGTCTCATCTATATTTCTCAGATGCCCCATGTCACATTAAAGGGACGAGATCTCCTGCACCAAAATAGCTCTGCTCAGGCCAAGATCATTTTTCAAATCCTTTATCAAGCAAAATGTGGTTATATTAAATGTTAATTTTGCTTATTTCAAGAATCAGAGTTACTATGAGCAGATTTCTCCTACCAAAATATGTGGTACCGCAGTTCCTTCACAAACCCATATATATACACACCGAAGCACGCCCATTTCACCCTGAAGTGACATCCAGCATGGTTAGTCTACTGTGAAATAAAGGAGACCAATATCATTTACAGGTCATGTAAATGTCAGGCTCAGCAGTTCCCTCCATTATGAAGTATGCTGGGTTAGATTTACTGCTCCAACGGGAGACCTCTGCATGCTCTGCTGGTGCAAAATAATCTACTACAACTGGTTTATCAGCAGATAAGATGGAATGGGAGATCCACAGATTGCCCAGTACAGGAAGTGCAGGCTGTTTTTCCCACTCTTCTGTTATAACATTCATTCATAATACTTTAGGGTTTTTGGAATTAAACAAACCTTTTGTATGTCTCCTCTAGGGCACTGTCTGTGTGTCTCCGCCATATGGTGCAGTGTGAGGCTGGGAGTGGAGATCTGTCTGCCTTGGCTTCCTTCCTCTGCTGGGTAAGTCCAAAATGATACAGAGCATGTATCCACAGATTTTTTGACTGTTTAGGGCATGCTCTGATCCAGCTAAAGACACAACATGCACAAGATGAGCAGCCTTGCTTAGAGTTTTCTCTTGCTGACAGTTTTCAATTCTTAACAGAGTTTTTATTTGATGAAGAGTGTGATTCATTTTCTCATTAAGATTTTTTCCTGGTCACAAATGGAAGCTTTTCCCTTCTAGTGTTGTATTTTCTGAATCTCTCTGCTTCTTTAATCAATAAATGCTGCTAAATTTGTCTTTCAAGACATTGACGGGTGAAATAATTCAACAGAACTTTTTCATGTCAACACTTCCTTACAAAGATTTCATAATTTCTTAATTCAAAAATCACATTCTAATCTGGGTGTTTGCTGTGCAGAAGTAATAAAAATGTCCCTTTTTAAAATTTATTCTTGGAAGTTCTGACTCAGAGTCGTCACCTATTCCAAGTCATAATGCTTAGTTGAGTCCAACATGTTTCAAGACTTTATCAGAGAAGAAAAATACACATTTAATGTTCACTAGTTGGTGATAAGTAACAGACAGGAACATATCTATAGGCAATACATACCCATTTATATTGTGAAGTGAGAAATATCCATGAGAGGGACCTTCTAATCTCATTACATTTATTCAGTTCAAAAACTGCAATGAGGCGATTTACTGTGAAATCAGTCTCATGCTCTACAGATCATAGGATTTTAGTTTCTGAAGCTTATTAATGCTAATGCAACATTTTTCATTTGCTTAGTGAGCTTTCAATGAACCCAGAAGTATCAGTTCAACAAATCACTCCAGTACAAGCTTCATTCTGATCAGACCCAAGGAACATTGCCCATGTGGTAGGGCTATGTGGAGAATAAGGCCATGCTTCCATGCTTTGCTACATGTGATTTGAAATACAATTAGCTGGTCTCCATTTCTGGTCACCTAGCAAAGCTGTTTTTCCTTTGGGAGCTACACCAACATGGTTTCTTCTCAGTGCTTGACAGAAAATTTAAAATGTTAGCCCTGCTCAGAGACGTTATTTGCACCCTGGGACATTTTCACCCGAGATGCCCTATACAGCAGCTCATCTTTCAGCTTCAGCCCTTCTTTCCTTCATCCCACCGTAATTCTGCAGACTGGCCAAAGCCTGACACAGCTGCAAGCTGGTTGTGAGACTCTGTGGTTTTACAAAGAATGAAACATAAACAGAGGTGCTGTTTCTTCCCTTCCACATACACATCCCAAGTTCTACCAGCTCTAGTTTTACTTTGCCAAGAAAAGAAAAAAAAGAGAAGAGGAAGAACTTCAACCTCTGATTGTAAAATAAAGCTAATAAAGCATTGGCAAAATAACTTGAAAACATGCAGTTTTTAAAAGGCCTTTCCTTCCATTAGGCAACACTCCTGCCATTTAGAACCTGCTTTTTATGAAGCATATAAAGATAAGCAGGCCACAGCACATGACTGAAAAGCCTCCTGCTCATCTTTGCATCTGCGAGTTCATGAGAATGCTGCACATAAAAGGACAGCAAGCATTGAATGGTTTGGTTCAAACCTGAAGGGCTGTTAAAGAAAATGTTCAGTTTCAGAACTACTTTTGTAAGAAACCCCAGCAGTATTAATGTACGAATCAAACACCGAAAGAGGAAAACTTGACATGGTACCATAAAGAATGCTTGCAGGGCAGCACAAACAAAATTCTTCAGAGAATTCTGTGTCAGACTGTCACTAACTGGTTACTAGAATTTGGTATGCTCAGAAGACAATCTCTGAAGGGAGGTTTTTTGAGTTCTGAGAATGACAAAATCTCATGGAAAAATAGTTTAGATAGTAGATATACAAATAATAATACAGGTATAATACAGGTAGCAGTTCAGGCACGACTAACAAAGTTATTACAACCTGACAAGCTACTACGGACTTTGATGTAAAGTTGATTCAATCCCATTTGAGCAATAATGGTTAAAGAACAAACCAATTTTCCTCTTCCATTTGTTAATCATTTAGATTGTGATTTGCATAATTTCCCCAATATTTCTTTGAATGCTTTTCTTTGCTATTATTTGTAAACATTCAATATTATAATTCTAAGGTGGACTAGTTTTCTATACCTTTGTCTAATTTTGTGTTTGTGTTTCCAGCATGGACACCTAATTTTTTTAAATTATTATTATTTTCTTGTAATGTTATTTGTATAAATGAAAATCTACTTTGCCAGAGAAAGTTAAGATACCCAATTAAAATCTGTATTTGGAGGTAATCCTAAGAAAATAATAATTTACTAAATGCTCATAAAGAATGAACATAGTGTGATATGAAAGTAATCAAAATTATCACAATAAAGATGCTCCAAAGAACAGTAAAAAATGAGGATTTAGATAATTTATGTCTTCCTGGACTTAAATATAAGCTGCAGTATTGCAGTTAGGAAGTTATATAAGATTAAGTTACATAAACTGCAGGTTTGAAAAGCGTAATTCCAGAAACCTAAAGGAAAATCTCGTATTCCAGATATCTTTACTAATTTTGAAGGTTTAGGCTCTTCTCCATTGTCTAGAACTTTTCCTGGAAACCTATGCTCCTGATCTCTGTTAAAATCATATAATACATTATCCATACTTAATTATTTTATGCTTATCATATTACAGGGATGTAATTAGTGCCCTTCATTAGCCTCATTTCTTGTGATTATAAAGCTGAAATTAATTCTGTTTCATTCATTTTGGACATGTACAACGTAATTGTGATCCTGCACATTACTTTTAATCTGTTACTGTAATTCTTTTGAGATATTACCCTTATTTGTTCTGCATACTGAAACAAGAAGGAGAAGGAATTTGTCAGATGAGAAAAAATGAAGATGGAAAGGACTCGTGATGGAAGTGTTAATGCCCAAGAACACACAGACATCTTGCTCTGGAAAAGTGATGCTGTCATGCTCGACAGAAATTTTATTGCATAGATACATATGTTACAATAAAGTTTTCTACAATGTCACGTGGGGTGGCCATCTGATTTAAGACCTCTTCCATCAGAGACTCTCCTGCTTCCTTATGTTAATCTGAAACTCCAGAATGCTTCTAGGGTTAGAAATGCTACAAGTGCATTTTAAAATGAACCAAGAATCTCATGGAAGAAAAGGAATGTAAAAACAATAAAAGTCTTAAAGACCAAAATTGGTAAAGTTAGAAGTAGTTTTTGAGAGTACTACATTTTCCTTTGAATGAGTATAGATTTATAGCATGTATTATTTGACTTGATTTTTAAAAAATCTACTTAGTTTGATCCATAGAGTCTCCTTTCTTTGCTCCTAGAAGTAAAACAACACTCCTGCTTTTCCAACAGAGAGAAGAAAAAACAATTTCCCATCCAGTGCATTTAAAGACATGGGAACACAAGGAAGAAAAAGAAGGCATGTGGTTACTTTGCAGTAAACAGACAAAAAAAGTCATAGACAAAGGATTGCAGGAGCTCTACTCTTATGAAAAAAACCAAAACAACAGTATAAAACACATAAAACAATCTCAGCTTTTATCAGCTAGAAAGAAACCTGAATTAGAAAAAAAAAGTAAACAGTTTTTCCTCACAGCTTCTCAAATGCAAGGATTTGAGGATTCTCCAATTACCAGATGATTATATACATGTTCAAAATTTTTCATTTACCTCTTCATTTTTATGGACCTAATTTTTTCAGCTGTAAAAATGTGATTTTTGTTTTCTAATTTCTGCATTCTTCACGCTTTTGTTTTGTAAATACACAAAGGTCTACCTAGGTGGAAATACTAGTCGCCATTCTGCAGCTGGGTAGGGCACCTTTTCTTCTGTCTATTTGTCTCCCTTCTTTTTGTTTTATTGTTTTGTAGGGAAAATGAGTTTTGTCATATTCATGAATTGCAGATCAGTTTCTCATGAACTGGCAGGACTGATAGCAGTAGTTCCTCTTCTCAGCAGTCTATAATTTCACTTCTTTCTCATTGTTTGTCTTTTATGTTTCCCCCTTATCTATTCCTTTCTCCCCCATTTATGGGCAAAGCCGCCTGGAATGCTGGATGGCAATTACATTCTGCAGTTGATTTCTGTAAATTGGTCTACTTTTCAAGCACTTACAAGAAAAATTATTTTAGCTGAGAGAACATCAAGTTAGGGAAGATGAAATGTGTGTGTTATTTACATGGTAAAATATACAGGCTCAAGATTAGAACATGCCAATACTATTCATATTTGTTAGATAGTGTTAATCATCTTTACTATTTAAAAGTATTTTTAACAGTCTTATTATTTCAAAGCATAATTTTCTAGCTAGTGCTTTTCTTTCTTAATCTAGTTGTCCTCTTCTTGTTTACTCCGCATTCAACCGTCTTATTTTTCTTCATTTTTAGCTGCAGTAAAATATGATAAACAGATTTCTAAAAATGCTCAGTCTAGGTTAGTCATTGGTAAATCTGAAAAAGGTTGTACAAAAGTGAGCATTTTGGGAAATCTCATTATTTACAAAGCTACTGTGTGTTTCATCCTAAAGAACCAAAGAGTTATTGCATCACTGTAATCATCAGTTTATCGATCATGAAATAATAGAATCATGGAGTGTTTTGATTTGAAAAGGATCTCTACGGATCATCTAGTCCAAACACCCTGCCATGGGCCAGGACATCTGTTGGATGAGATTGCTCAAAGCTCCTTGCAACCTGACCTCGAACACTTCCAGAGACGGAACATACACAACTTCTCCGTGCAAACTCTTCCAGTCTTTGATCACATTGCAAAGAATGTCTTTCTTATGTAGTCTTTCAATTTAAGACCATTGCCCCTGTCCTATTACTACAGGCCTTCATAAGAAGTGTCCCTCCATCTTTTACATACTGAAAGTCTGCAGTAAGATCTTCCATGAGTCCTCCCTTCTGCAGGCTGAACAACACCAGCTCCAATAATTCTCTCAGCCTTTCTTCATAGGAGAGGTGCTCCAGCCCTCTGGTCATCTGTGTGGCCCTCCTCTGGATCAGGTCTAACATGTCCATGCCTTTGCTAGACCCCAGACCTGGACTCAGCACTCCAAGTGGGGTCTCACGAGAGCAGAGGGGAAGAATCCCCTCCCTCACGCTGCTGCTTTGGCTGCTTTTGATGCAGCTGTGGTTACTGCTGGCTTTCTGAACTGCAAATGCGCATTGCTGGCTCATTTCCAATTAGTATCCTAAAGTCCTTCACTGCAGGGCTGCTCTCTATCCGTTCTCCACCCAGCCTGTATTTGTGCTTAGGATTGCCCTGACACAGGTGCAGGATCTTGCACTTGGGCTTGTTGGACTTCACAAGGTTCACACAGGCTCATTTCTCAAGCCCGGCAAGGCCCCTCTGGTTGGCATCGCTTCCCTAAAGCACATCAGCGGATAACACCGAGCCCATCGCCACTGAGCTCGGATTCATCCGCACACTTGGTGGGAGTGTACTTGATCCCACTGTCTATGTAATTGATGAAGATATTAAATAGTATTGGTCCCAGCATAGACCCTTGAGGGTCACCACTCATTACCAGTGTCCACTTGTCTATTGAGCTGATGACTGTGACTCTTCGGACACAGTCCTCCAGCCAATTCCTTATCCATCTAAAAGTGCACTCTTCAAACCCATATCTCTCCAGTTTATCAAGAAGAATGTTGTGGGGCACATGTCAAAGGCCTTACAGAAGTCCAGATAGATGATACCTTCCCTTGTCTGCTGATGCAGTCACTCTAGCATAAGAGGCCACTATCTTAGTCAGCTAATCCCTGAAGACCCTGAGATGCATCTCATCAGGTTATGTATGCAGTTATGTACATTCAGGTTTCTCAGGTGGTCTTGAACCTGATCTTCTAGAGCCAGAGAGACTACTCCCTCCATGCCTGTCTGGAGCTTTAGGAGCTTGAGAGATGTGGGAAGAGAGATTAGAATTGAAAATTGCAGCAGAAAAATTGTTAAGTACCTTAAGCCTTCTTCATGTTTGTTGCCATCAGTTCTCCTGTCTTAATCATCAGGACGGCTACTTCTCCTTTCATCTTCCTTTTCATGCCAACATACATGTAGATACCCTTATGATTCTTTGTATTCCTTGCCCAATTCAGCTCCCACTGAACCATGTCTTTCCTGATCCCACCCCCACGTACCTAGGCAACTTGCCTATATTAATATCAGGAAACCTGTCCTTGGTTCCACTGCTTGTGCATTTCCTCCCTATACTTTAGTTTGATCAGGAGGTCCTTACTCAGCCATGCTGATTTCCTGCCTTCTCTGCCTGATTTCTTATATAGGGAAATTGAATGTTCTTGTGCTGTGAGGAAAATATTCTCTAAGCTCTGTTCAGTCCTTTATCCCTGAGGGCAGTTTCCTGGGGGCCACATCCACTAACTCCTTAAACAGCTGAAAGGTTGCTGACACCACTCTTGACCTCTCTGAATAGGTTCAGCTATATTCAGATGTATTTGTTACTCGCAACACCTAAAACAATCACAAGGTAATTACAAGAAAATATGCTTCTACAAGCTCTGAACATCTTAAATAAGCATATACTCAGAAGATTTTGCCAATAGCAGTAGTAAACTAAACCAACAGTATACACATATTAGAAGAATTAATATTTGACATTCAAATTTTAAATCAGCAAAAGTAAGAGTGCACCCTTTATTTTTAAAATCGAGTACCTTAATATTTTTATTTAATATCTGGACCCATTAAAATGTTGTCCAATATTTGCTAATTTATTTAGAGAAAATTAAATTAGATTACTCAAAATGAACAATATTGCAGTTCTACAGTTTAAACTCCTCTTTCAAAATTTCCAATATTTTCCCTAGATCAGGCTTTCCTACCTGCTGTCTGCTGGATTTGACAGATAGTCCGAGCTCAAGAACTGTTGTTCATGACATCGACAAACTCATCAAACTGAAAGACATTTTAAAAGTAAGCTGATTGTTTTGGGATGATGGCTTCTACCATTTTTGCATTATGCTTCAGGAAATTTCTCTAAATTTGATACTGATAGTTTAATTCAAGTTTTGCAAAACTATAACTGATGTGTTTTTCAGTGAAGAAAAAGAGATAAAGAGATAACTGATAAAATTATTATTTTCATTTTATTTATGCCATATATTAATTTTGTCATCTTAAATCAACTTCTTGAGTGTCACCTTTCATAATTATAAATTTTATAGAGGCTGCAAACAAAATTATTCAAATTGATAAGACCAATAAAAAGTTGAAGTACTAACATTTTATCATATCAAATGCAAGACAACCAGACATTTTGTAAGGTTGCAGTACCTTAAAACTCTGTGATAGAAGCTTGATAAGGTACCTGGAGTACTGACATGATAGTCAGACACTGTTAGAGTTCCAAAAACCTTCAAGAGATGCAGTTAATTGCATCATCAATTATACTGAGATTGCCAAAAACTCAAGACTGAATTGAGTGGCCATGCTAACTTTTCTTAAAATGATTTTAAATTACTTGGTTTTTTTTTTTTTTTTTTTTTTTTTTTTAATGGAAGATTCATTTCTTGGATCTGTTTACTTTTTCCTCAAGAGCTACACAAATGATTCCTTCGCATATGATTAGACTCAATGACCTTAAAGGTCTTTTCCAACCAAAATGATTCTATGATTCTTTAAATCTTGCTGATTTTAGTGCTCATCATTTTGGACTAAGTGAAAGTACTGTGTACTTTCTGTATAGTGCTACAGATGAGGAACCAATGTATTCTTACACTTAAAAAAAGAGTGAGGAGTTAATTAAGAATTGTCTGAATTTTACTTACATCACTGAGGAGAGAGAGGTAAGTTTAGGAAAGAAACAAGAGAGCACAAAAAAATCTTTATACTACAGCTACTTTGCTACCTGAAACAGCAACAACACCTGCAGACAATCACATACATAATGCAGACAAAATTGAAAGGATATTATAAAATAGGAAGTTCTCCATTTCTCAGTATAAGAAAAGAATCTATTTCTTCTATCAGTCCCAGGAAAACAAAACAATAGACAGAAAAAAATACATGAACAACAGTTTCTATGAACTCAAATTGAATGAAGCGCCCCGGGGAAGAAAAAAGTGGAAAGGTTTCTCAGGTTTAGCTTTAGGAGGTTTTTGCTTGAGGTTGTATTCATTACTTTATGATATATATCAGATACTCTAACTGTTGGCCTGGCTTTATAAAACAGTTGCAATATATTTATTTCAAAAGATCATTAAAAGTTGCGGTAACTTAACAGTAATTGACACATTATTTCTGGATCTTTACATTGGAAATAGATATCAAATGGTTTATCTGCTTGTAAAATAAAATTAAATCATACTCTTACGTCAGAAGTTTTCATAGATAGATTTTATTTAATAGAACATAAATCAGGTGTTTCATTCTCTTCCATTCTGCCTGAAAACTGAAAATCAAGGGAAGAATATCCACAGACTCAAAGATGTAATTTGTAAGTACTAATTTTGAACTGAAACAGTATTTTGGGGAGCTCTTTAAGGCTACTATATTGTTCCTGAAATGGGTTGATGACTTTAATTTTGTATTTACCTTCTCTAAATTTCATTTATCAAAAGATTAATTAAAGCACACTAAAGGTAATAGAGTGGGCTTCTGCTTTCTCCTGTACATTCATCTAGCATTCTGTCACCTAGTCAGTCACTACAAGGAAGTGCTTTTGCATTTTTCACAGCCACTGCTCATATATATTGTACCAAATAACTTATTAACTTTGACAGACTTTTCCACCTCACTGCTCAGCATCTTTTCAAGATCATTAAAGACTAAATTAAGAATTATGGAGTCAAGTACAAATCACTAAGGGATACTTCTGATAATCTTTCTCCCCTGTGAAATCTAACTATTTTTGCCACTTGTTTTCTATCTCTTAATAAGGAATTTATTTATTCATTTTAGTCCCTTCTCCACAGTCATCTCTTCGTGTCCTTAAGAGTCCTTGTTAGAAGACCTTGTTCAACACCTTTTCGAGGTCAAGGTGCGCTTCATCAGCCTGCTCGCTCCAGTCTGGAGGTGTGCTGCTTACTTCAGAGAGCTGTGTTTTTGTGAAAGCCACTATTCATTTGCAAAAGCCATATTGCTCTCCCCTAATTGTTCATCTTTATGAACCATAATGGTTCATATTTATTCAGATGCACATTAATTCTATTTTTCAGGCAGTTTCAGCTAATTAACTTGCTGGATGCGTTGAGCTACCGGTCAATCCTTGGGTTCCCCTGCAGCTTTCTGAAATAATTGATGTCACATGTGTCAGTCCTCTGCCTCCACACTGTATCTGAGAGAGAGGTTTGAGATTTTCGTGTTTCATCTTGAAGTCTCCCTAGAGCCTAAAGAGAAATAGCAATCAGTCTTGCAGATTTTTTATTCTTAATTCTATCTATTACTTCAATAACTTCTGCTGACAGTTGAGCGTATCCTTTAATGAGTCTATAGCTAAAAAACATGGTTCAGCTCAGAAATCTCCCTGAACTTATCCAAGTTAAGCAGGGATATAAACAAGTAATTTTTCTCCTCTGTTGTGGCCTCCTTTCCTCTGCATGCTCTTTTCATGCTTTGATTCATTTCTGTGTGCTACAGATTCCCTAGAAAGCTTCCCCTTCATCTGTCTTTCACATAAAATTACCCTTAAACCTGAGGTTTCCTTTTGTTGAGGCAAAACTTGTTTTGCTTTTTTTTTTGGGGGGGGGAGGTGGGGTGTGCAGGGAGGCTATGGTTGTTGTTGGTTTGGGGGTCTTTTTTGTTTGTTTGGGTTTTTTTGCAGTTATCCATGTAGATTCATCTCCTCTTTTAAAAACAAAAAGTCCACTAAAGCCTAGTAGAACAAAACAGAAACAAATAATATTGGAATGAAGGGGGAGTTTTGTACCATTTTACAGGAAATATTCCCTGTGGCTTAAACCTTAGGTTATCATTATATCAAAACTGTGCTTGCTAATTTAGTCCTTGCAAAACTTTCAGCTGCTACACCTCCCTTACCTTTGCTGTGCAGTGCACAAATACAAAGATATAATTGACCGCATCTCTTATCTTTCCCTTGAAAAGTTAATAAATTAATTGCTGTTGCAGAGCAAACACTTCTCTTTTTTACCCTTCCAGCTCTGTTTTTCTTCATTCACTGCTTTCAGATAATAAATCCTTCAGATAATAAGGGGGGGGGTGTTTGGGTTGTGAAATTTACAAGGAATTTACAATTCCCAAAGGATGGATGTAATAACAATATCAGCTATACTATTACAATTCTTAGTAACTTTAAAGGGGGGGGGGGGGGGTGTTTGGGTTGGGTTTGTTTGTTTGTTTGAGGGTTTTTGTTTTGTTCTGGATTTTCGGGTTTTTTTAGTGTCTGTGGATTTCACTACTTGTTGCTGATTGCTTCAGGGCCCAGAGGGAGTCAAACTACTTTGTGCTACATGAGCTCCTTGGCAGTTTCTTTGACTTCGCCCTTAAAGTAAAGAAAATGATGACTGAGACAGGGCACTGCATTGGCAGGCATGGCCTGTCTGGAATGGCATGAAGCCACAGTGCCCCAGCAGAGAGATGCAAACTCTTTCAACAGAGGGTTAAAAACACATATGCATACTCTGGGCTATAATTAGAAGAATGAACAATTCTTGTCATCTCCGTAGGTATTTCATACAGGCAATGCTTATTATTATTTCTTGATATTTGATCACAAGGCCAGCTACTTTTGTAGGGGAACAACACCAAAGATTTTGATGGGAGGGGCTAGAAAAATAAAAATTCACTGAAGAGGAAAGAAAGTTTTTTTTTCCTTTGAATTATGTTTTATTTTTCCTTCCCTCTTCTTCTGAAACATTGATATTGGCCACCCATGAATGCAGGAAACCCCAGAGAAGACAGCATCCATGTTCAGATGGCATTCAGTGAAACAAATGACCCAAAATGTCAGCTGCGCTATTCTTGTTCTTATGCTGTCCTGGAGGGAATCTGAATCAGATGGATATGAGAACAGAACCACACCACTCAGTGACACACAGTTAAATTTATGTAATAAGGTAAAAAAGGTGAGTAATAAGTTCTATTCTAAGATTTCTGTTCCACAGCACTCAACTTCTTCTCACATAATTGAGGCCCAGCAGTGCAGCTCTGAAGAGCACTACAGATCTGGGGCAGCACGACACCAGCCTAATTTCTCAACATGTGGCAGGTGACCTGACCCCTAACACAGTGGCTCCACCTTGGACTCAGTCTTCACAGTGTCTGTGTTAGAGTTCCCCTTGTCTCCCCAGAACAGTCTTCACTATTTAGTGCTTTCTAAAATAGATTTGATAAGCTGCTAATCATGTAGCCCAAACCAATTTCCTTGAGTTTCCTTATATCGAAGGCCGTTTAACATTTTCTGTCTTGATTTCTTTCACACTCTGGTCTCTTGCCCCCCAAAATGTTAAAAGGGTGTGAATTCGGCAGCAGCAATTTAAAGTTTGTCTGGCCTTTTTTATTTTCTGGTGTGTATAGTGAAGTGATACAGTCAGTCAGGGCTGTGAAGACATAAACAAGATCTCATTTACGTGAGCAGTTCTTTCAGGTAAGCTTTATCCCATGAAACAGACTCTGTGAAACAATACTTGCTGGGTTTGAAGCGAGGAATGATGTTTCTTCCTGATCAGACTGACTGGGACTTTGGGCTTCAATTTATGTTCCTCTGCAGTATTGAGCAGTGGCTGTTGCCTAAGTCTGTCAATGAAAGCCTGTGTTTCTCTAAATGATTTCTGCTGGAGCATAAGCCAAGAGCGTGCTCTTGCCTTCCCTCCTCCTAACAGGACCTCTGCAAACCTCTTTTGTTTGTGGCATGATAGTCTGCACTGCTGAGACTAGGGGAAGAACTGGGATTCTTTCACATTTTTGAAAAATGTTAAGCTTAAAGGATCCCAAAAAGCCAGAGAAAATGGTGCAGAAAGTTGCTAGAATTCTGGGGCAGGAAAGCTGGGCTTATTTTTCAGGAAAACAGAATAATCCCTTGGTATTCTTATTTGCTTACCCAAGTTGAAATAATTAATTGGAAAATAAATGGCTTTTGCAGAGATGACAACTCTTCCAGATGGTAAAATATGGCAGACAACCCTGGTAAAAATCAATATGGGCAAGCTATTAAACCCGAAACTGTATTTCTTATTTTAATTCTTTTATTATTATTATTGAAGCCTTCTCCCTTGACTATACTGTCACTTAAAATATCGCTGTAATACAGGAAAAATATGGTTTTTCTATACCATTGATTGTGCTCTGCATGAGTATAAATGGTGTCACCAGATGGAAGGCGGATCAATAGGTCAGAACTTACTGATGATATAAAAATTCTTCCAGGTTTCAAGATAAATACATCAATTCTTTCAAATATGGTTATAAAAACCTGCCCATTTTCTTTTTACAAGTTGTCTTTAAGAACTAGAAAACAGTTACTTACCTTGCAGTCTATTCTGCTCTGGCAGTTTTATTGTCTTCTCTCTGGTATGTGATGGAAAGGGTATATATTTTCAGCATGGAATGGTTTCAGATATGAAAACACTAAGCTCTGAATAGCCCTTCATCAAAAAGAAAATCTCACATCCAAGGTCTTTTGAGGGAAACAAAACACTGAGGTGCCATTGGAGCAAATGGATGCATACAATTAAGAGATGAAATAGATATATAGAAAAAGGCACATAACCCCTCCACCCGGTCTAACAGTAAAAACTGTCTCTACCTCAAGTTTGGCACCTTGCCTCTTATTTGCACTTAGTAGCAAACTCATCCAAAAACTGTCGCCGAATGGCGTTAGATGCAGGAACACATGTCATAACTCTGTAATCTAGAAAGCCAACGCCATGATGAATATTGAGGAGTGGCTTTAGACATAAGGTCTATAGAGCCTTATTTTTAGATTTTGCCCAGAAAGGATCATTATGGTACAATAAGCCTTCTCCAGTGATGCAAAAACCCCTTTGTTCAGTATTGCAACTTTCTGTTTGTTATGAGAGAGACTAGACCAGCGCAAGTTGACAAGGGCAGAATGTTTGAATCCCACATTATTCTAAGGTACTGTTGCCATGTCGCCATACTGGACTCTTCATCAGCAAATAAAAAAATTCTTTTGAGCTAATGGGCATGCAACAGTAATAAAGAAATGAAAAAAGATATCCAAAAAGTAAGAATAACATGTGATAATAAGTAAGAATGGCCAATGCTATTTTAACTAAATGGAGAGCTTGATTAACAAAAATGTTTTCTTTTTTTCACCCCTACTGCCCTCTCAGCTGAGCTGTTCTGTGCTTGACAATTGCAAGAGAAGACAAAACAGGTCAAAAACCTCAAGCACGTATGGCTTCTATTGATGAGAACAGAAGTTTTAACACAAGAGTAAAGAAAAACAAGCTTTTGTAGCTTATGGCTATGCTACTGAAAAATATGAGATACAGAACTCAAACATCATTACTCAGCATTTAATCAAAAACATTAATTTAATGTTAAACTGTGGTGATGTTGGCCCAAATTGTACCCAGATTGTAATTTCAATGGACTCTTCATCACCTCATCTTTGCTTCAGACTTCCAGCAGGGACTTCATCTCCCTGACAAAAACAAACACTAGGCAAATCCATATTTAGGTGAGTTGTCACAGGCCTTTCTTTTAACATAGTAAATAATATAATCAGACCACGTATCTTGACATTTTCAGAAAGTTAACTTGCTTTTGTTGAATGCTGCATACATTATAACCTTGATAATTTCATCAGAATGGGTTATTTTTACAGGCAAATATTCTTCTGCCTCTAGATAAGTGCCTATCTGTTTACTGAAAATAACAATTGGAATGCAGCAAAGATGGATTTTAAAATTTTAAGTGGTTGAAGTAAACCACTTCATGATCTGAATAAATATTCATGTGAGGAGCACAGTATACTTTTATGGCTTTTTGTGTTCCATTATATGACCAAAAGGACCTCAGCTTTTTCTGATGTACTTCAGAATGAAGTATTCACTTGATTCTCAAAAAGCAGCATCATAAAATAATTGCAAGTGACTTGTAAGTGAAGAGCAACAAGGCTGGTGAAGGGTCTAGGGAACAAGTCCTATGAGGAGTGGTGGAGGGAACTGGGATTATTTAGCCTGGAGAAAAGAAGGCTCAGAGGGAACCTTTTTGCCCTCTACAGCTCCCTGAAAGGTGGGTGTCAGCCTCCTTTCCCAATTAACAAGTGACCATAGAAGAGGAAACAGCCTTAGGTTGTGTCAGAGAAGGTTTAAACTGGACATTAGAAAAAAATTCTCCACCAAAAGAGCTGTCAAGCATTGGAACGGGCTGCCCAGGAAAGTGGTGGAGTCGCCATCCCTGGAAGTATTTAAAATATGTGTAGATGTGGTTCTTGGGAGCACGGTTTAGTTGTGGCCTTGGCAGTGCTGGGTTAACAGTTGGACTCAATGACCTTAAAGATCTTTTACAACCTAAATGATTCTTAGGAGTTCAGTTCTCTTGGATTGAACTACCCAGCTTGTGTATCGCTCATCAGACTCCCAGCTGAATTAATAGGTGTTGTTTACAGACCTCGGTGGAGACAACTCCAAATGAATATTGAGATTTTTGTTTTGTCTTGCTTTTCATTTCTTCCAGCTACAGTCAGTTGGTAGCACATATTCAACAACAAAAATTGCTAAACAGCTATTAGGAATGAGTGGCATGCAGCAATTTTACAGGTAGTCAGACAAGAATAAGAGTTATAACCATTATATACCTTCAAACAGCCTTAGAAGTATAGTACTATAATTATAGAAGCTTTCTTAGCAATTCTGAAAGTCTACTGAGTGTTACAATAAAGGGAGTTTATTTTTATCCTGGTTTCCTAAAAAGAAAAGTTTTATGCAATCATGTTGTCCATGCTCATTTATCTGTCTGTCAGTCTGTCAGTCTACCCAACAACTTTCAAACAAGGTATCCAATTTCAACCAAATTTGAAAGCACATCTGAGGACTCAAAGCCATTAAGTCCCAACAAGCTTCATGAAAATAAACTACTGCATAGAACTTGAAGGCTCATATTAGTGGTCCCTTGAGTGAAAGATCACAGTCTCAACACAATAGGTCTGTCTGACAACTGGCCAGTTAGCATCTTCATTCAAATAATCTGTAAAGCCTGTTGCTGCACTTGCTGGCCACATAAAATTATTTCAGTGAGGTAAAGAGAATACAGAGCCATATCAAGCCACATAAACTTCCCCTTTCTAAAAGGGAAATAATCTCCTTCCCTGCTTTTGTCTTTCTTCTTGATTCTAACAAAGAATTTCTGTTGGTCAATAGTTCTAGAATGTCATTTATATCAGCATTTTCCCTATTTTGAAATAAATCAGCTTTTTTTTTTCCCCCATGCTGAAACCTGATCAACAACTATAACTCACGGAATTCTCTTTTCATCTGCTGAAGATTAATTTCAATGTAATTACGGTACAATAGGCGCTGTTGTAATCTGAGATCATCATAGAAATAGAAGAGTTAAGAAATCAGAAAAATGATTGTTTCATTATTAATAAACTATAATGCTAACCATAGTCTGGCAATTCTCTGTTTGATATTTGACAGTGCAAAATAATCCAGAAGGAAGAATCTAGCAAAACTGGCATGACATAAGCGCCTTTGACAATTTGTTCTGAAGTGTCACTTTACAAACTTTGCTGCTTTAAAATTCTGCCTAGAATTTAACTACAGAAGTACTCACCAAGAATGTAAGCATCAAACTCCCTTCCCCTTTCAACTTAAAACTTTCTCCTGGTGATGTTTTGTGGCAATGAGGTCTTTCAGTGAATGACACACAGTAGTACCAGATTAGCTGCCCTTTTTTGTCTCCCAAAAGAAATGGCAAAGGGATTTACTGTTTTCTGCCATTTTTCCTCTCTGGAATTCATTGGGGTTTTTTATACTAAAAGGCATTTTTATTCTTTTCTAAGATAAATTGATATATTTCAGAAACACTACTTTTTTGCTTTTTCACGGCTTCTGCTGATTCACATTGACTCTTACTAAGCCTGCTCCTTATGTGCTGCTTCCCTTTCTAATTAAGATGACCAAAACTGAACACTGTACTGCAGCTGAGCTGTGTAACTGGTAGGCAGTTCTTTTCCCTGAAGAAGCTGTGCCTGAGCAATTCTATGTACCCTACAGAGTTCAAAAGCAGTTCATCTTAACCCTTGCGTTGCTTTGCTAACTCTATTTTCCCATGGACAATACTGCATAATATCTTGTCTTTACACAGCTGCCCTAAAAACCTTTACAATGTATTCTGGTGCTCCAGGCCCAAGCCCTTTTTAATCATGTGAGAATTTACTTTTTTTCTGATTATACTCTGTTCTAAATCATTAATTACTGCACTGAGTTCTTCTAGTGCTGGCTTGAAAATTTGTGGCTTTCCACGGACAGAAGATACTACAAATGTTTAACATTTATTTTCTTTTTTATCCACACTGGAATTTGTGTGCATAGTTATTTGATAATTATTGCTAATTATATAAATTAGTTATCAGAAAATGGCATTAAATCAACATTACATTTAAGGGCAAGGCTGATAGCTGTGAGGTGAAACAATGGATTACTCTGCAGTTGTACCTAGGCGTTCATAAAAACAGAGAATGTTAATGGGTTGGAATGGACCTTAAAGATCATCTAGTCCCAACGCCCCTGCCATGGGAAGGGAGACCTCCCAGTTGGCCAGGTTGCTTGAGGCCTTATCCAGCCTGGCTTTGAACACCGCCAGGGCTGGGGCATCCACAGCCTTCCTGGGCAACCTTATCATTGTCTCACCATCATCACAGTATAGGATTTCTTCCTAATACCTAACCCAAATTTCCCCTTTCATTTTGTATCCATTCTCCCTTGTCCTATCACTGCAGTTCCAGGTGAAGGGTCCCTGGAGGCTCCAGGTTGTAAGGCTGCTATAAGATGTCCACACAATCTCCTCTTCTCCAGGCTGAACAGCGCCAACTTTTTCAACCTGTCTTCCTAGGGTAGGTGGTAATCCACTTACCAACTTCATGGCCCTCCTCTGGACTTGCTCGAACAGCTCCATATCCTTCTTATGTTGGGGACACCAGGACTGGACACAGTACTACAGGTGGGGTCTCACAAGACTGGAGTAAAGGGGCAGAATCACCTCCTGTGACCTACTTGCCATGCTCCTTTGAATGCAGCCCAGGATTCCATTAGCTTTGTGGGCTGTAAACACACACTGTCAGCTCAGGTTGAGTTTTTCATCAGCCATCGTCCCTAAAGCCTTTTCCACAGGGCTGCTCACAATCATTTCTCCTTCCAGCCTGTAGGTGTGCCTGGGATTGCCATGACCCAGGTGTAGGACCTTGCACTTGGCTTTGTTTTTTGCTTTCACTGCCATTGCAAGGCTCCAGAAGCTTTGTTTCTACCCTGCAATGAGGCATGGCAGGCAGACGTTACCCCAGTACTTTACTCACAGCATGTACCAGCTGAGAGTCACAGCTCTTGTTTCTGCAACCTTTACTCCTGTTAAGATGCACCTTGATGGGAGCAGTGGAATTACCCTGAAGATCCTGTTCCTGCATGCCTGGACTCATGACCTTGTAATTTGCTTTGAAGTACAAGGATGTGGTGTGAGCTCTTCTTTCTCCTACTGTGCTTAATCACAATTCAATTATTTGAGTTTATATTGATAAAACTTGAGCTAAGTTTCCATAGCAACCATAATGATCAGAACATTGTAATGCGGTATACAAACACTGTTCGTTTTGGAACCTCAAAATGAGATGAAGCCAAGTACAGAGCATAGAATCGGTGGCTAATATTCACTAATTTAGAACTGGATACATCTTACTGACCTTTACTTCAGCACCAAGTATTTGTGGTGCTTTAGACTACCTTTACATCTCATGGGAAGAGACAGAACCTTTCAAAGAATGATTCATTTCTCTCTAAAGTAGCTTAGCTCTGATACATGAAGTTAAGCAACATCCAGCCTCAAAAACTCTTCATCTCGTTGATAAATATCCTCATTTTTTACACTGCTGCATCCTTTGGCTTCTAAATGATAATGCTACCTGACATCTACCTCCTTGAAATTGGTCTTCTGTTCTATGGTCCACAGCTAATAACATGCAAACAAATATTCAGTTTTCCCATCTGTTAAATTAGTACAAAGGAAAAAGGAGGGTAATTGCTATATTTGAAAGCAGAGGAACACAGGATCCCAGTAGGATCTTATATGAGAATAATCACCCCAAATGTTAAGTGATTATATTAACATAGCTTATATAAATATTAAAATTTACATTAGATCTTCATTAGCTCTTGCCATCTCAGTTTTCCATTAGAGTGGCTTAGATTGGAGGAAGTTGTCAGATCTACAGTGTCTTTATCTAATATTAGGGTGCAAGCCTTTTTCCTAGTTGCCCTTTTCAACTCAGTTAAAACAGAACTACATTTACAGTTTATTTTAGCATAAATATAGCCAAAGAAATTACATTCATAGTTTTATGTACAATTCCTCAACTTTTATATTGAGATTCCTCGCGTTCCTCTTCTCTCTCCGTTCAGTCTTTATACACTTTTCTGAATCTATGACCTTCTATCAACAACAAATCCCATGTTTACTCATAGACTTTCTACTACCAATCTTGTACTGTACTCTTTAGAAGCTTTTATTTGCTTTAAACAAAAGCATCTATAAAAAGCACCTGGCACTTTCTTCAAAATACCTGTGGATGTTCAAGTCGAAAAATTGTGAATAAAGATGCAACTGATGATAAACTTACACCTTCTCTGTATTTTCTACCTTAGTTATGTTTATAACCAGTAAAAAGTCTGAATTTTCTTAACTTTGAAAAATTAGAAAGGCTTTGTTAAAAGTGTTTAGCACTTAATTTCTGAAGGAAACAGTTCTTTGGCTGTCGTTTCCTTTCTTGTGTTTTTTTTTTTTTTCAGGATTGCTTCATGTGAATGTTATTTCTGATGTCAAATCCAAGGATGTTTCAAGGTTCTTAGGACAGAATTTGGGAGTTCTGAGATGTAAGCTAGTGTCACCAGTTTGAACATTATGCTTCATACATATACATGCTCAGAACTAATGTGATTTATCAAAGAGAAGAAAGTAAAATGTGGAAACTAAAAGACTGACATAGTTTATCACAAAACTTGCTATCGATAAATGGAGAATTGAAAAGACATGACAAAATAATTAAAGGGATTAGAACAGATGAATTATGAAAATTTTGGAGAAATTGCTATTTGTCTAATACTTCTGAAAACTTAATGACAATAGGTTTGAAAAATCTATTGACAATAGTGGAAAAGAATGGGAATGCTAATTGGCATGCTAATTGGCAATAGCATGCTTTGTGACAAAGTTGAATCATCTAGATTTTTCTTTTTTTTTTCTGAAGTGACCTTTTTTCCTGACTCTTCTGTGTGATATGAAAAAAATACTGTCTAGATCTTCTAATATTCCCTTGTTAAAGTTTTCCTAGAAAATCTGAAGAAGAGGTTCAGCTGGGATAATTTCTTGACTCCAACAAGGCACATAGTTGATTTAGACAATTCTAAAACATCCTGATTAGGAAACATTAACATCTGGGAACTTTTTACTTGTAGGAGAGTGCCAAAAACCCCCCAAACAAAACAAACCCCCAGCAATTAAAGGAAATATCTTGAAATTCTACACCTCTACTGCAAGCTATCCCCAGTGAAAACCTATGCAAGTTGTATGCTGTCTTATGTTCACTTTAGTGAAAAGCAAAAGTAACCCACTCTCTGAATTTATACCATGCCAGTTTACATTACGCACTTCCATGCAGGAGAATGTTTTTGTTATAGTCCTTGTTAATTCTGCTAATAGAATGTCTTTTCCTTGTAACTTTTTTTATTTTTTTAAAGACTGGTAAATGAGGTAACATTTAGAAATGGATGCGGAGGAAGAAGACAAAACTGTATTTTACAGTTTGTTCATCGAGACAGCCAAAAAACACTTGAAAAAACAGATTTACACACATATATATTTAGTTTTCCAGCAACAGCAGAAGAATTGGCACATCAGTCCTGGAAGAGTGTCTGACATAATTTCTTCCTTTGAAAAGATGACATAAATATGCTCCTTAAAAAAAAGCTAAGCAAAAAAATTAAAAAGGCAATCCATTCCTCTGCTAGAAGTCAAATGAAACCAACCAAAACATGATAAGCACAGCTGAAGATTTTATCTAGCTCTAAGGACTGACATGTGGGTATTTTAGAACTATATTCCAAGAAAAGAAAGTATTTACAAAGGAAAGATACAAAATTCACACTTTACTTTCCTATTTGATTTACATTTTATTTCATTATAAAATGAGTTCTTATCATAAGAGCCATAAGAGCCTAGAAACATGAGGAAGTGTTGAAGCAGGTTGATCACTGCTATGAATGATTGCATTCTGGTTCAGGCAACAGCACTGAAAATATATGCACGTCTCTTGGTCATGGAGTTAGAAAGCATTTGTAAATGTTTCAGCTTTTGCATATGGTGGGAGTAGCACAATTGGTTTCAGTAAGTTTTGCTTTTTTATTTGATGCCGTTCCAACGAAACCCTGTTAAAATGTACCAGATGCTTAGGAAAGTCAACTATTTTCTAAGCTTCTCATGATAAATCTTAAATAAATGTGTAGGGGTGAAAAACTAAATGTAAAAGAATAGGTGCAAATAAATGTTTTCACGCATTAGCTGAATCTCTGTCCCAGCCTTCTTCAACATATGCAGCAAAGACATCAATCAGTATTTGACAGAATTGTCTGTATATTGTGTGCATTGTTTATGTTGCCTATCCATGCATATTCTATTGGATGTGTTCTGTGATGATAAATCCAATTATATTTAAACTCTTAGTACATGGGAGATGGGAGAAGAAAAAACCATGCAGGTTATATTTAAATAGTCTTCCTTTGAAGTGCAGCTAACCACAGAAAAAACATGCACATTTTTAGCTAGAATCAGTTTGCTTGGACAGAAATTAAATAATTGCTCAGAGAATTAATTACACCTTATTTCTGAACTTAATTAGTTGGTAGTGTGTTATCCAGATCACCGTGAGACTGAATGATACTGTCAAAAATTGAATGTATTCATTTCCTATGCAAGCAATCATAAAGGACTCTGTGAAAAAGGTACTCATCGTCAGCACTGAAAGCCACGGTATTATTTTTAAGTAAAAATATTTCTCATTTCAGAAATTATGTCATGTCCCTGTCCCTGATGCTTCAATGATGAGAACAGATTATTGCATTTTACCTTCACCTGTTCACAAAATGTTTTGTTGTTTTGACATCTGGCCCTGGAGAAGGACGGCCATGCTCCACTGACCTCAGGCTAGACATCGGCTGCATTAGTCCTGCTTATGTCTAACTGTGCTATTTACAGTGGTTTCAAAGTAGTCAGATTAAAAGAAGCCAAGCTGCATTTGGCCATTATGCTGGAAAAGCACACACAAAAATCTAATTTACCTTGATGTTTCCTGTCATTAATGGCCAAGTGAGACAAATTTTCTTTACAAGTGTTTGCCTAGATTGTACTTTTGAGGACTGAAACTTTTATACATTCTAGAATTTGTAAGCTTTTATTTTCAACACACTTCTGTAAGACTACTTGTTTGTTTTAACTTCAGATTTCTGGTTAAGCTATTTTAATGCATTTTTCCTGTCTGAAATGCTTTTTTGGTGATATCCTACATCTTCTCTGGTTGCGCAGACCAGCTTGACCTTTGGGTGAACATTCAGCAGACTATCAAGGGGAAAATGTTTTCCCAATGTTTCCTCTTAGTTCCTTCATTTGGCAGAAGAGGAGGAGACTGCATGGAATGTGAAATATTAGAGTTCATCTTCAAATCCATGGATATGCGTAGATGATTGTAAAATTGACCAGTGCTTCCAAGGAGCCTTCCTGAAAGTAAGGCATCAATGCAAATGTCCTGACAGAGCTTCCCTTGCATCTACTAATAGCTGTTCAGAACCAGACCAAAAGGCAACCTGACTTATTGGCCTTTTTTTGGGCTGTAGAGGATGCTTGGCAAAGAATATAAAAGCAGAGCAATCTTTAAGTGGTGCTGAACACAATGTCCAGCACACAGCTAGATAAACACCTCATGTGATGGGTGATCAACTGGCTCACAGGTTGGCACAAAGGGTTATAGTTAATGGGGTGACATCAGACTGGTGACCTCTCACTGGTGGGGTTCTGCAGGGCTCCATCCTCCGCTCTGTGCTCTTCAACATCTTCATAAATGCCTTGGATGCAGGCCTGGAAGAGATACTGAGGAAGCTGGCAGATGATACAAATCTGGCAGGAGCTGTTGACTCCCTCCGGGGAAGGGAGGCCCTGCAGAGAGACCTTGACAAATCAGAGGGCTGGGCAATCACCAACCATGTGATGTTCACCAAGGGAGAGTCTTGGATTTTGCACCTGGGATAGGCCAGCCCTGGATGTACGGACAGACTGACTGAGGGTCCTGTCCATGGAAAGTTGAATATGAGTCAGCAGTGCCCTGGCAGCCAGGAGGGCCAACCCTGTCCTGGGGGGCATCAGGCACAGCATCGCCAGCTGGGCAAGGGAGGGGATTGTCCCGCTCTGCTCTGCACTGGGGCGGCCTCACCTCGAGTGCTGGGGGCAGTTTTGGGTGCCACAATACTAGGAAGACATTGAGCTGTTAGAGAGAATCCAGAAGAGGGCAACAAAGATGGTGAAGGGCCTTGAGGGGAAGCCTTATGAGGAGTGGCTGAGGTCACTTGCTCTGTTCAGCCTTGAGAAGAGGAGACTGAGGGGTGACCTCACTACAGTCTACAACTTCCTCATGATGGGGAGAGGAGGGGCAGGCACTGATCTCTTCTCTGTGGTGATCAGTGACAGGACCTGAGGGAATGGCCTGAAGCTGGGGCAGGGGAAGGTTTGGTTGGATATAAGGAAAAGGTTCTTCAACCAGAGTGAGGGTGGGCACTGGAACAGGCTCTCCAGGGAAGCAGCCAAAACACAAATCCTGACAGAGTTCAACAAGGGTTTGGACAGTATGGTTGGGCACATGGTGTGATTCTCGGGGACAGTCCTGTGCAGGGCCAGGAGCTGGATTCAATGATCCTGGTGGGTGCCTTCCAACTCAGTTTATTCTATGACTCTGTGACTCTCCAGTGTATCATTGTAGACCAAACAGTCTGAAACTTAGTGAAGTAGCTGAAGGTGTTCAAAGTTACTCTGTGAAGTCTGAAAAGTTTTCATTGTTCATTGTTCTTGGACTGCAAAGTACCAGAATAGAACTAGAAGACTGTTTCTTATGTATAATTTTATGTAATTTTCCTGTTCACCTGTTCTCAGCTTTCTAGGGGCTGATGCAGTGTTAATCCAATTTTACCTACAACAGTGCATCCATTTGAAACAGCCTCAAGTACATATCTGTTCTGGGCTTTTGATCACATGTTAGTCACCCAGACTAGAAGTGTGCTGGGTAGCTGCTTGGAGGGTTGTGGTGTCATAAGACCCAGAAGGGGTACTGAAAAGGTGACAGTAACAGGATTGTCTGGACATTCTCCAATAAGCAAATGAAGGTGCCTGCATGTCCTTAGTCCACCTAAGAGTAGAAGCAGGTTCACCACATTATTTATGGTCAGAATAACAGCTCTGTTTTGCTGTGCTGCCCAGGGATGGTAATCAAGCACCAAGGCCACTAACTGCTCCACCTAGATATAGCCCCAACCCATCCTTGGCTACTGCTTTCTTTTCTCTTTTTTCTCTCTTAGGTTTTTTCCTTTTTACTACTGTTCCCTACCCAATAAACGATATGTCCCTAATTACTTTTCACACCATGTTCTGGTACATCTATACTCTAATCTGGTATTTCTTCTACTGTTATGCAGGTGTTCTCAGCCATGTGCTATTACTGATATGATTTTCTCAGTATCTTGGGCCTTGTAAGATTCCCTTTCCCAAAGGTCCTTCTCACCTCCTGTAAAGTTTCTTGCATCCCTACTCCTGAGCCGTCAGTGAAATCCAGCCATACCCTCACGGCACTTCTGTTCTTGTTGTTAGATTCCCATATGCCCATCTCATCACATCCAGGAGTTTCTCTTGTCCAGTAGTTTATCATGCCCACTCAACTAGGTAGGTCAAGATCTAGGCAGCCATCACCTTGCAGTCCCAGGAACGTGGGGACAGCCTGAACGGCAAAAATAATCAGCAGAAGAAGATATCTCTTCAATAAATATACACAGAATATCAAAATGAATTTCAGAAAAAGTGCTTAAGAAGGATGCTAATAGCAGTTTTAACAAGCATGGCAATGCATTTTAGACCTCTGTCTTGTTTAGAAGGAAGAATCTAATTTGTACAATGCTCATGAGAACAATCCCCACTGACAGGATAAACAGCCAACAGAGGAATGATGCAGGTGTGTCCTTGCTTACTGAAAGGAGAGGATAAAAGCAACGTGCTCCATTTGCCTTATTCATGATGCATCACTGCCTTCACAAATAATAGCCTATGTGATTTAGTAATTAAATATCTTTACTACTTCCCACCTTATGTAATCACATTTAGTTTTAGGACTATAGCGCTCGAGAAGACCTCCTGACACATCAAATATACCCAGCTGTGATTACCACCATCCATTTAATAAATATCTAATCTAGAAGGGACCATACTGACATACCCTGAAGCACAAAGCACTTCAGTACCTTAGAAATTAAGATCTTTAGTGTAAAAGATCACAAAAATAGAAGAGGGGCAGGAACAATCAAGTGTATCAGCAATCCCCGTGTCGATAGAATGGCAGATAACTTTCTTTAGGTGAATATGCTCTGATGAGCCTGGGAAACGGATGACACATGATGATACAGAGGAAGGTAAAAATAACCTGGTCAACACAGCAGCAAAAAACACCACCTCATCAGAATGATGAGTTTTTCCATCAATTTTGTATCCATGTAGTTGACTACACAAAGGTGGTTCAGTAACACCATGGAAAATTATAGTATGTACCTGAAAGGGCAGAAATAAAATGATGCGGGGATTTTTAACTTGCAATTTCTTTCCTTTTAAATTTACTGCATGATCATTTTGCTGTTTCTTTTAGATTTTACTTTTTCTTAAAACTTATGAAATTTTACCTGTTGAAAGATAATAGACTGATAAGGCCTCTGTAGGGATATACTTATAAAGGTAAACATTCTTTTAGAAATTCTATTTTTTGTAGGGAAGCTTTAAATATTGCAAGCATTTTTTGAAAATATATTTGTGTTTTCAAAAGAAATTCAACACTTAGTTATTTGCAGTGCTTTCAAAGCTGATATACAGTATAGACACTAGCAAAACTATAAAAATAATATATATTACTTTTTCCTTAATTTTTCTGACCTCTTCTTAATGACAATTTTTTACTGGACGTAACACTTATGTTGTAATTGTTCATACAGAACAGTTAGATTTGTTTCAGTATGTCGAGCATGTAGGGGAGAACAGTAAATAGTAACATCACATGAAGAACAAGAGAAGGATATAACTTTCTAAGATATATTTTCTCTTTGAATTTGATTTCAATGATGCTTTGTTTAACACGCATGTCAATTCGGGTTTATAAAGCAGTTGCTTTGCTGTAGGTTGTATAATTTAAATGCAAAATTTGTCAATTAATGGTTAATAAATAAATTGCTCTAAGTGACTAAATACAACTTGTTGGTTTCCACAATGTTTTTTGAAATAATGAAAAATCTTTACAAATATTTATACATAGCAGATCATTTCTCTTATGAAGAGAAATATGATTCCTCTAAAGGGATTGTTAGGAACTTTTCAATATATTAAAGCAACACAGTTTCTTAATCTTTCTGTAATTCATAGATAATGAATCTTAACCATAAGGAACAGGATCATGGTATATTAATGTGTTCTCTTCTGTATATTGTTTAAAGTTCATTCAAGTACATCTTTGTCTGGGCATTTCAAATACTATCTTGCCATATCTCACTTTAATTATACATTTCAATTACTCTGAAGAGTCTTCAGTTAAATATATTTTTGTAAAAAATTATTCAGCTCCCAGTGTTGTCATATAAATAATCTGCAATTGTTTTCATCATTATTTATGTTTATTTCACAACTATTTACATTAGCATGGGACCAGCTGAGGAGTATCTGTTACTTGAGTTTTTACTGAGGTATTTTTCTGTTTCATAATAAGCTTCCAATGCTTCATTTGCTATTTAAGTTTAAATGTTTTTAAATAACTCATTTAAGAATGACAGAATTATGTTGTATTTATCTTTGAAATTCTGTGATGAAAAATATGAAGACATTTTACGGAATTACTTGCAGGGTTACTTAATTGTCATCACTTTAACTGGAAATGTAGTGCTATCAGCTGTCTTTAGGAAGAGAAAAATTAGATGCTTGGATTCCGTGAGTTCCTAAGAAATATCCAGGTCTCCAATCACAAGGGTTTTTTTCAAAATATTGCCAGGAGCAAAATAAGAAGCATTCCTTTGGCAAAGGTTTCCTCTCTGCCCAAAAGGTAGGTTGAAATAACTGCTGTCTCAATGGTTAAATTTCCAAACAAAAACCTGAAGAATGTGTGAAAATGTTAATTATGAATCTGAAGGTCAAACTCAGATGCTTCTGATGTAGCTTTAGAAACATGACAAACCAACCCATCTTGTACAATTAGTTTCTTCCATATATTTAGTAATGAAGGAATGGAAAAGTCACCAAACCTTATATTCAGAAGTGTCTGTGCTCTCTATATCATAATTCTTATCTTGCAGCCATGACAAAGTTTCTTGTGGAGAAAGAGTCCCATTTTAAGCATGATGCTCGGAGAGTAGTGACACCACAATGCAGATAAGATGTGGTTTACTCTTAGTCATGCTGGAAATTGGTAGTGCCAACTGACGACTGTAGAATGGAGTGAGAAATTTTCACAAGGGCCAGAAATTGGATAGTGATGATTTCCTGCACATTATGACTGTATCAAAGGTCAGCTTTTGACTCCCAGCACACACAGTATAAATGTTTATATTCCAGAGAACTATTAAGCTTTATCCATCTTTTGGAGATACGCTTTTCAAGAACATTATGTCTTTTATGTTTCAGGAACATCTACAGCTATATGTAGGGAATGCTTATGCAAATATAGTTGATATATATAAAGAGACACTATTTACTTCTTTTGAGAAATGAGATTTATGCAGGAAAAGAAAGAAAACAGTATTTGGTAACAGAAAAAAGTCTGCTAAAAAGTCAAAAAAACTCAAAAGATTCAAGAAAAGGTTCAATCAGTGAGTATTTATATTTTCCAAAAATTGAGGCTAAGTCTTTGTGAATTATGAAGACTAAGCAGGGATGAATTTGAAATTTCATTTACCTTTTTTTTCTACTACCAATATTTACTTGTAATTAATAGTTTACTAACAAATTTTAAGCATAAGGTATCACAGTAGAAAGAAAAACTGGGCAATTACACCTTGCTAAAGCATCTGTTCCCTCTGCTCAGATGAGGCAGTTTTGTTTCAGTAATAGAATTGTCTAGCTCTGAATGGTTATGTTTAGGACATACACAACCCAGATATCTCCATGACAAGATTAATTTTTTTGGCAGGTTTGATCAAACTTGCAACACAAATAGAAAGAATGTGAAAATGGTGTAACTTGTTCTTTCTAAATCCTTTTCATTCAAATCACTGACATTTTGAAGAAGCAGGCCTGGAGAAGCAAGAGATCTCAGAACTGTCCATCTAATATTAGAGAAACAAATAAGACATTAAATCGTTTCAGTCACAATATGTAGTTCATATTGCTGTATGATCTCTGTTCTTGATGCTTTAAGGGTGACTCTACAGACCTCTGAAACTATGGAACCCCACTCATAACAGTCTACAGAGCATCTTTTAATTTTTAAGGTATTAATATCAATTGAGATATTATTTAATTTAACCCTGATAATTGCTTATGACATCATATTAGCAAGATCTGTCTCAGTGCAAAGAAAGAAACATGTATTATTTTGCTCTCCCATCAAGCCTATTTCTGCCTCTGCCCAGACAGGAAACATGTCTCTCATATATATATATATATATACACACACACACACACACACATATATATTTATATCCCCTCCCAATTCTATTTAGGTCAAAAGAAGCTTTGGGAAAGTAAGAAGACATATTAAAAGATTGTCTATTTTCCTGCTGACAGAAAAAGTTTTTTCTTAGCAGATGTAAGTAAAAGGAAAGAGTGAGAGGGTAGTAAAGTAAACACGGCTAGGAATGAGAAAGGCCAAACAGAAAAGACCATATTGACTTTCTTGTTTTTTTAATAAAAGGTATTCTCTCTGTGGTGGACTGTAACGCAGCTGCACAATGCCTCGAGAGCTAGAAAGCAGCAGACCAACACATACAATTCAGGCATCAACAGGCACTAAATTGGACACAAAAAGGTGTCATTTAGAGTACAAAGTGAGATGAGTGCTGTTTCACTTAGTGAGTCTTGGTTTAAGTCCAAAATAGTATGTGTGTGCTTAGAATTTCCCCCTCACAATCTGTAAAAAGTTGGAAACTTGAAGTTTACTACAAGTGTAAGACTGTAATCCACACTTGGTTGTCACAAGTGAAATACAGACCAGGGAGAGACATAAGGAAGACCCTCTTAGCCAATGATATGAAAAGCTGCTGGTTGTATGTTTATAGGATAACTCAGATTGGAAAGAATCTCAGAAAGTTTTTAGTCCAACTCCCTGCTGAAGCAGGGTTGGCTGTGATATGAGACCAGAATACTCACCATTTGCTGGATGCTTTTGAAGCTATTCAACAGTGGAGGTTGCACACAGTCTCTGGGCAACCTGCTCCAGTCCTCGAATTTTTTTTCTTATATCAGGCTGGACCCTCTCTGGTTTCTGGCTTTGTCTGTGGTCTTGTGTTCTCCTACCATACACCACTGTAAAGTGCCTGACTCTCAGAAGCAGAAAATGTTACATTGCCAAAAAAAGATCTGTGATGCTTTCATGTTATATCCTGGCTAAGAGACCGAAAGACATTTTCTGCTTCCTGGTAGTCTACATTCACTTTGAAATTGCCTTCTCAGGCCTGAGAAGAGAAGCCACTATTCACACGTACAAACAAAAATTCTGCACAAAAGCCGTTCTTTTAGGAGGCCTTTACATATTATTTTTCTCATCTCGGAAGAGGAGTTGCAGTTTGCCCAGGGCTAGAAACGTAAAAAGCTAAGTTATTTTACTTCCTTAAATGCACTAACCTTAGTAAGCAGTATATTAAATCTGTATTAATTTCAATTTTTTGTTGCAAAGCGCTTGATTAAAAGGCTCAGATAATGTTCTAAAGCTATCAAGTTGTTGATCTGCAATGACTTCTACTTTTTCTTTTTTTCCTCTGAGATTTATAAGTTTGCAAGAAATGTTGTGCCAAGCCAAACGTGATGGAGATTAAGCTAATTCTTTCATTTGGAAGGAGATGGATACCATTCGTTGGATCCAATGAAGAACTCGCCTTTCTTGACCTTACCCAGTAGATCAGACCCTGACCTAATTTTTCTTTCTGGATTTCACTCTCCGGTCCAATTTGGATCCTCCGAGTATTCATAACTCCTACTACATTTAGCTTTGGCATGTTTTCAGTGCTGCGATAAATGTTTGATAATTAATTTGCAATTTTTGTTACTAATAGTTCATAAAGGTCTTCTAAAATGTATCTTTCTAGTTGGTTGTAGGAATTTTGAGCCATATGGTGCCATCAAAATATTACTGAAACGATGTTGTGTCATATTTGCCGTTTCTTCCATTCAGTTAGCCTCTATTCTGGCAAGGAAAGACATGGAGTCTCAGCAAATTCATGCCTGACATTTGTTACACTCTCGTCTTTTACACATGCACGCCCTAATTACTTAATTAGTGCTAAAATCTTTCAAGGTTTAAACCAGGCTAAATAGTCTCACATTTTATTTCCCCTGTTTGAAATATAGGTGTCGTGCTACAACCCCCACATCTCCAAGATCAGCGTCATCATCCTGTAACTCCCAAAGTTAGAAAGCATAAACATTTCTTTGGTTGACTCTTAAACACCTTATAGTAAACCCTGAAACGTGACTGATTTATCTATCACTTTATCAATCTATTATTTCCCTATTCTGTCATTGTTTCATATCATTGTCACTACTGATAGTTTAAAATATTGGGTTGTGAATATCCTTCTTCAGCTAAATATTGAAAGAACAAAAAAAAAAAAAGACATTACAATTTTTAAGAAAAAAGGCATTGGCCCATGTCATTATAGGAAAAAAAATCAATATCTCATTGCTGTAATGAAAAGCCATCTATAATTCTGATTGATAGCTTCTGACAAAGGTTCTTAAATTAGAAACAATTCCCTCCTGGTCCAAAGCAACACCACATGAAGCATTAAAGAATGAGCATTTAGCTTACTACATTAATGAATTCAACAGGTATATAAAATTTTAACTAAGTAACATATACTGGTTTAAAGATGCATGGTTATAATACAGATGAGACAAAAGTAGTACCTGGCATATTTAAAATACACTATTATTTTTCAGTGTTTCCAGTAAGACATAATTCCTCCTGCTCTTTTTTGTTATTGCTGTTATGTTGTTTTGCTTCATTTTGTTATTTGGTTTTTTTTTTTTTTTTTCAAAATATACAAATGGTATGCAGGGACCTGATCTTCTAAAGAACTTCAAAGTGATCAAAATAAAATGTCCTTGTAATGAGCTCTGAAATAAAACTAAAATTGGAATCTCATCCCTGGGAAGTGTGAAGGAAGCAAGTAGAAAATGAATTATTATTTACTGCCGCATCAGCTCCCCTCGAG
>VZTA01010781.1:320-33375 GCA_013398855.1 Mohoua ochrocephala
AAAAAAGACTAAAACCCCATGACTGGTTTTGATCCATGAATGGCAGTGTGGGAAGCTGCAAAAATTCATGGAAGAGATATTTTCCCACTGCAACAGGTTCGGGCGGGGCTGTTGTTTGTGGAAGCTCAAATCCGCACTGGAGAAATTCACCGAGGACCATCTTCTGTGGGGAGAGTCCCATGGCTTAGGAAAGGAACTCTTTTCCTTAAAGAAAGACTCTTAAAAATGAGTGCACTGACCAAACCTCATGTTTTTGTTTCCCTTGTGTATATTGGTATATTGGTGGATTGGAAGGAGGGAGGTACTGGAAATAAGGGATGGTTCTGGAAGCTTGCTTTAATTCCCCATAATTCTATCTTTTCACTGTTATTTCTGTTAGTAATAAATTCTCTTTAGATTATCAAGTTTGAGCCTGTTTTGCCTTGAAGCTCTTCTGTTTTTTTTCCTCAATGCTCCTTATTTTTTGCCCCCCAAGAGCTGGATTTTTGGTTCCCCTTCTCTGCCTATCATGGCAGGGGTGTGTAAGTAAATAGTTTGTTGATGCTGGGTATTTAATCAGCCCAAACCCGCGACACCTCCTTTATTAACTATTGATTCCATAAGATGGACAAAGTATTTCATAATAAACTTTTTATAGATGTTTCCTATTTTTCCTGTGAGGTCACCTTTTTTTTCTTGAACTTATGTCCCTTACAGCAGTCCTTAATTATATAGTGAAAGGGAACATTAACTCAAATATTAGATAAATCTAATAAGTGTTATTTTTAATGTATTTTTTCTTCATAGTACAATTTGAGAAATATTGTCGAGATTAAAAATCAAAAAACTTCATTTAAACTTTGCATCTGAAATTACATTTGTGTATGAGAGTTTATGGCTTAAACCACGAGCTGCCATAGACCTTGCAACCCAGATGAGGTTGTGCTATGCAAAAGAAAACATCCTGGGTACCTAAATCAGCTGCCCGTACAGACTATCTCCTTTCCACAAATGAACTGAGAGAAATGGACATTTCCGAGAGGGACCTGACGCATTTAAGGAGGTTCATTTATCTTTTCATTCATAACAAAAAAAGCCTAGAAAACTAATTTAGAATCGTTGCTGAAGTTCATAGACTTAAATTCTGCATGGCAGCAGTTAGGTGAAGTGACTGTTAATGAGAATCGCAGACTTGCAATTTCAAACTTCTTAATGCAGATGAAGATGGAGAAGTCAGAGACTTCCAGTGGCTTTTCTCAAAGCACTGAAATTTTTTATGTCAGTTTCTGACTGAATCCCTACCTTAGATAGAGTCAAGATCTCTGTTTTGAACATTCTGACCTAATTTATTTTATTAAAGGGTAAATTGCAACAGAGAAATGGCTGCAAATTCTGACATATAAATACATTTTAAGAAATATGTAATGATAAAGCTTAAAAAAATGCAGACACATTTACGTTCAGTAATATATCTGTTCTGCAATGCCTGACTTCTTACTAGGATTTGAGAAACCAAAATTATTTTAACCTGATTTTGTCATTTTATCTTTCTTCTTATTTTTTAGTGAAAGATAAGCATTAGGGAAAGGCTAAGACTTGACAAAATGCTGCAGAAGAATTCTGTGTCCTGAGAAGGATAATAATGTAGGTGTGTAACTTCAGAAGTCTTTTAAGACACAGTCTGAAATTCCATCTTCAAATACTCATTTTGTTAATCTCTTAGAATTCATAGAATTTATTATGGCTAGTTCTTCTTCTCTTGCTGTGAGACACTGGAATGTTAATGGCTAATGACTCAAAACAATCAGCCAGTCCCAAAAGTAGTAAGAAGCAGATCCTGCAAGGTGGGATAATGCTTTTTATCATGCCAAAGTCCTCCCTTACACAACTGGCTCAGGTATGAAAACTCCCCTTGGGGGAGGTATTGGGATATTCACACATTCACACGTAGGCCTGAAGCTATTCATCCCTTCCAATGCGGTATAAATGGCTCAACTGCACTGAAAGGAGAGGCAGCTGTCATGTCTTAGAAGGTGCAACAGACAGTGTAAAACTCCCCATTCCTGGAGAGGTACCTGAGCATTCCCACCTAGGCTGAGCTTGTATTAACCCACTGAACTTTGCATTTCATGGGCTGCCACCATGCATGACGGATCAAGACTGCGGCAACCACGTCAACAAACGGACATCTCAATTGCAACAATCAAGTCTTATGAAAAATTGCGACAAATTAAAAGCTGTATTTAAACAGTCTGAAATAGGTAATACTATTTAAAATAATTAACTGATCTTTATGCAAATTGGATTGTAAATCTAAGGGCAAGAGTACTCTCTACTATCCAGAAAGTTTGAACACAGACTCACGGAATCACTGAATGGGTAAGGTTGGAAGGGACCATAGTGGGTTGCTTGGTCCAATCTCCCTGCTCAAACAAGGTCATCCTTGAACACATTACACAGCTTTGGATTCAGATGGGACTTGAATATCTCCAAAGGGAGATTCCACAACCTCTCTGGGCAACCTGTTTCAGTGCGTGGTCCCCTGCACAGTAAAAAAGTTCTTCCTCATATTCAGCATCTTCATGAAAATATAGTTTCCTCTCTGTTATGTATCCCTTAGAAAAACACACTGCTCCCCAAGGTTCACGAGACTATCATATCTTTTCGTCTAAGAAAAGCCGTCACTTATGGAGAAGTTTAGGATATTTCAGGGAATTTATATGGCTGACAGCTTGCTAACAACGTGGCATTAGACGAAATGTACACAAGCATCTAAAACAGCAAAGCAAAGAATGTAGACTATGCAATATTAATGCATGAGGAATAATAAGTAGCATTGTTACACAGGGAATTCCACTATTTCCAGTAGACAAAAGAATTTGGAAGATTTTAACCAGGGTAAGGGTTTCTCAGTTTGACTCAAAGCTTGCAGAAAAATATGATGGGGGAAAGATGTTTTGTTACCTTTTTTTGAGGAGGGAAATGATAGAACAGTTACCAAACAAAATTAATGCTTCTCCTAATAGATGCTGAGAGCAAAAAAACTACAGCAGCTTCCCAGTTCAGTTTAGTTTTATTTGAGGACTTGAGGAAAACATTCTGGGCTTGACTCTGGAAAATTAGACAAGAAAATGAATGTGAGATATCGTAGATCAGAAAACATTCAGAAAATGTGAGGATGGCAGACATACAGAAACAGGAGAAGCACCATTCCTAATGAAAAAGGATAATTCACTCGGTAGTATAATTTTTTTATATGTTTGTATCATTTTTTTCTGCAGATAATGTATTTCACTTCAAGTTTTTGATATATTTTACAAATGCTAATGAGCTGAGCTTCAGAGCTGCAGCCTCCTGATGTTAAGTGGATAATATTAGTCACATATCACGGAGGAGAAAACTTGTGCTAAGCCCTTGTAACAGCAGTGAATTTTGCCCTGTGTGATTCTGGAAAGTCAATGTGTCTCCACGCTAACATGGGAATGCACTGCTGAACAGATTAATGATGGGTTGTGTATAAACTTGCTCTGATTGCTCCTCTGTGCACAAATGCACTGTACATGTAAATCAAGCCTGAGTGCTACTCGGCATGTATATTGTAAAGGATATTAAGAAACAAGGCACACACAAAGAAGTAGAAGGAAACAAGCAATGCACAGGTAGCAGGATCTGTCTGAATAGAGCTGATTACGCACTCAAATTTTGGTTATATTTCAGCCAATCAGCCAGAATGCAAATGTGAGTACTTGTAGAAAAAAAGGAAAAACATATGCCAGCAGGGGAAGATTACTTAAGAAGAGCCTGGTGCAGAGCAGAAATTAATAGTCTGGCTTTTGCTCCCATCCCAAGACAATAAAACTGCTCACTGTCCTCTACATTCAGCTTTGAAGCCAAAATTCGTCTCTGAGGGAAACAGCAAAGCCAGAAGTGGCAACAACGATCCTTGTCATCTTATCCCTTACTTAAAATGGTATCCTCCTCGCATTTATTCAGAAATCTCTCTCCTATATGAGTCTCACCACCTTGCTCTTAGGAGAGAAAAAAAAGGAAAACAAACAAAAAAGCATAAGTCCTATTTAACCTTTTCTGAGAAAAAAAAACTGCTTCAGATGTTGTTTTTTCCTCTTTTCATTTCTTACTCAATCTATAAACAACGTGCCATCACTGAGAGGAATAAAAGGGTCATTTTATAAGGACAGTGATGCCTTGATGAAAACATGTTTTGCTGCTTGTTTTATGAATAACATTTCCAGCTTGCCAACAATTTCTGAGACCTTTTCAGAAGTCTGGAATCATCCCCCATTACTTAAAGCAAGAAAAAACTGAATTCCATTCCAAAATTTTTTCTCCTGAGCAAAAATATTTGTTTGTTCCATTGAATTTCATCTAAAGAAAATAGTAAAAATTTGGAGGATTTTTTAAAAAATTGCTGGGACTAACACCTGTTTTGAGATAAAAGCATACACATTTATCTGCCTGGTCTGAGACCACTTACAAAGTGAACTGCACTGTCATATTGTCAAGGTTCAGTTTTAATACTTTTACGTGTCAGAGAGCTAAATTATATGGCAACAAGGTACAGAAAAAAGCTTTTCTTGGATAACCAGATTTTAAAAGGGATGGGGGTGGATCTTTATCAATCTGTAGTAAGGTTAAATAATAGTAAGAAGGCACTGGTATCAATAAGATGGGAAGATATTCTTGACTAAGTAATTTTGACTGGAAGAAAAGGTAATCTGTAACTGATATTTGCAATGACATTTGTACTTTATTGGAAATTATTATAAGATTAAGAACCATTGAAGAATGTAGCTGCACCTATTCTCCGGTATTCTGAAAGTCTCCAAGATTCTTGGCAAACAGAAAATAGAGACTGCCTGCCATGAAAAGCCCCCAAACTTGGCTGTATTTTGACAACCACAGTTAGCAGATAAAGCACAAAGCTGAAAGCATCTTCTGACCCATGCTTGACAGACAATTTCAAAATTTTATTCCGTGATTGCTTCATACAAAATACATTTGAGTTCTTGCTTCACAGAAAGATCTCACAGACCATCCTGGATAGTGTTACCAATCATTTAGAAAATAATTGAATAACCACTTGAGTGTGGTAAAGGTTCCTCATCACAGACATTTGATAGACATGTTTCACAAAAACAAATGTTGATAAAAATCAGATAAAGAAGTGACTGGAAAATGAACAAAAATCTCAACAAATCTGTTGGTTTAAATAGTTTGAGCCCTTCACTTTAGAAACTGTATCACTGGCACTTTCAGCCGGTGCAGTAAAAGATAACCTCTCTCCCTGCAAAATTCCCCTCATTAGGATCCCACTCTGTACAGTACCACTACTGCATTGTTTGGCTTCTTTGAAAATCCTGGAGATCACAGGCTCAGGACAAACAGGCTCCAGCACAGCATCTGTGCTGTCCCACCAACAACCCCTCACTAGTAGGCTGGGGGTGGGCAAAGTCTAGACAGGGGCACAGCCAGGATAGCTGACCATGACTGACCAAAGGGGATATTCCATATCAGAAGCCATCTGCCCTACTATAAGGAGAAAGGAGGAGGCAGGCAGGGCATTTTTTATGATGATCCTTGTCTTCCAGAGCAACCACTATGCAATACAACTGAAACCCTGCTTCCTGGGAAGTGACAAGACATTGCCTGATGATGGGAAGTAGAGAATAAAATCTTTTGTTTTCCTTTGCTTCCACATCTGCAACCTTTGCTTTTCCTTTATTAAACTGCCTTGTCATCTCCCATGAGGTTTTTTCCATCTTATTTTCTCCCTACCTTCTCTCTCTGAGGAGAGGAGTGACTCAGTGGGCAACTGGTGTCTAGCCAAGGTCAACAACTTACACAGAAATTTTAAGCTTTTTCACTATCAGCCTTACTTCTCTTGTCTCTTCTTAACTCTATCCAATTCCCTTTGCACTTTTTAACTTGCTGTTGTTTAGCAGATGACATTTGCATGTAGCAACTGTAGAACAAAAACAGAGCAATGTAGAAGGAAGATTTGGCAGGCCTATCTCATCAGTATCAGTAACTGGATTTTCTTTAATATCATTAATATTGTGTGTAAGATTAGCAAAAAGAACTTCACATTTTTCCTTCCAATTCAGCTCATATATTTTTCAACTCTTTTTTATTCATATGGAAGAAACTTGATAGATTTTGAATATACCATGAAAATGCTTTTTTTCATGTTGAACACAAGGACTGTCCAAACTACAGCTGTTTTCCCAAAATCAGGTAAAAAAGACCACACTGTAAAAAGGAAAAGGAGAAAAGGGAAAAAAAACCCCAACAAATTTAAAAGCAGTTTTTCTTCATATTTTGCTCATGTATAAGAATATTTCACTTAACTTTACAAAACATTTTGAAATAAGAAATTCAACAAACTAAAAAAAACCCTAATTCTGCAATAAGAAATGGATATCAGTTTAGCTACTTTATTTTCATGCTGCTCATCACCACAACATCTAAAAGATTTCAGCTATCTCTGTAGGCAATAAAATTAACATGTATTGAGTATGACACATTCAACTTTTCATGTCTCTAAAGAGGCAGATTTCCATACAAGGACCTTTTTCCTGATTTTTGCAGTTATATGTGATGAAATTTGTTTTTAAATATGCACTCTGCAATTGATGCATTTCAGTGGGTATGTTTTAGGCTCTAGTTCAGAAACTGGTGATAGATGTCGTTTCTTGCAGGAGTTCTTCTTAGATAATATTTTGCGCTTAAATTTTGTGTCTTTCTTCTGAAGCTCCTAAGTTACTTTGTAATGTTGAATGAGTCTTCATTGTTATGTATTAGATATATAGGTAGATGTAAAAGCTATTTCACTCTTGACCAGAGAAGATGTGATTCTCTTAGCAAAACATATTAACTCAGTGTCAAAACTGGTCTTAGAAAACTAGAATGGTTGCACTGTGCTCCAACTGATTAATTATACCTCCTATTGAAGTCTTCTTATTTAGGTAGAGAGCTTCAAGGTCAGATAGTATGTATTGAAAATACACTGAAGGTCTATTTAGTTATTGGGTCAGATGAGAAATCAGGCACCAGGTTTGTGTACAGGGTGGTGAAAGAATTGTGTTCCACACGTGCAGATGCATTGCTACATCTGGTTGAAACTATATTCTTTTATTGTATGTTCAGAGAAGAAAGAACTTTTTCCGAACTCTGTGTCCACAGACAATTACATGAAAAGCATTGTTTCAACATGACAACTATAGAAATTAATTCCTCGATGCTAATACTGGTTGTTTGATAATAACTAAGTGCATACAATTTTCTCAGAGCTTTATAACTGTTTGATTTTTTACAATTATTATTTTAGGATTAAGAATGTCACATTAGCAATATAAATGCACTACAAATTAAAGGCAGCCGTAGCAGACTGACAGCTCCCAAAACCTGGGAGATTGTCATCTACAGATCACGTATCTGCAGCTATACTGCAACGATCAGAGTTAGGGAATTGTTAAAATCTTTTATCAAAATGCAGAAGTGAACCTCAAATAACAGTTGATAAAAGGTGTGGATTGAAAAAAGACCTTTGAAAACATAGTTAATTATAAAGAAAAGGGAGCAAGACATATTGAGCTAGGCTAATTAAAATAACCTCTTTAAATCAGCCAGGTTTAGAGCTCTACACATAGAAAGGCTGTCCATTAAGAAGGAAGAATTTATGGCTTGAAAACCTTTAATCTGGAAAACATTTTAGTATTTTAGGAGGTATTTCTTCTCATTTTAGAAGATATTTATAGGTAAGAAAATGTTACTGTTTTTTCTGATTTTTTTAACAAAGAAGTAAGACATATTTTGGAGATGAATTTACCTACGGATATAAAAATAATGAAAATTATAGGAGAATTCTCAATACTATTCTCAAATCTGACTTTTGGAAAAAATACAAAACAACAGGAGATAACACAGGAAATAGCCTTCAGTAGCTCCTGAGTTCTTACTCTGAGACCATAGGTGATTTCAATCTCTTCATCTGTAAGCTTTTTACAGTGCAGTACTATCTTCATTAGAAGAAAATTCTGGACACTAATCAACTCTTTAGCAAAAAAAAAAAACATGATAAAAACAGTGACCAGTGAATAAAAATTTACAAATTAAAATAGCCAGTAGACTCACTTTTTAACTGTCAGACTGTTTAATAATTTGAACAAATGATTAATTGGTAGAACAAAGGGACCACTTGGCGGTCTGTCTTTTCATGTTGAGCTGAAAACACAGCTTAGCAAAATGAAGTTTTAGGATGCTAGGAAGCTTAGGAATGTAAAACAAACATGGAAGTATTCAGAAGCTGACCCAATAAACTATTGCTCATTTTGGTCAAACTTCTGGAAGTAAGAAATAAAAATACTCTGTAAATTACATACCCTGGTATTTCTTTGATGTACTGTTGCCCAGATTCTGATCTCAATGACCCTTTGCTAGTCTGAAGAGTGTATAGGCAATGAGTGGGTTACAATGTGGGTGTACCCAGATTTAATACAACAGGTTTTATCCAAATTTCAAACTACTAGACAAGTTGCAACAGTGAATATGACACCTTTCAACTGAAATTTTACTGTCAGAAAAGACTACAAAGCTCTTTGCATGGACCAAATAAGATCTCCAGAGACCAGATGAATTTTTCTTCTCCATCTTAATTTTCTATCATTAGCCTGGTACCAAAGAAGAATGCATTGACAAAGACTTACATTTTTTAATTATATAAACTAGTGAAATCACCAGGTTAGCATATGTAAATATGTATCTCAATGTGCAAACAGTTTACAAGTGTCACACATAAGCAGGACACAAAAATTACTTGTATGTCTTATAGGCAAGTACAAGAGAACTGGATTGGCCTCATCTGACTGGCATATTTTAAGGCAGCAATCCAAAACACTTATCTGCTGTTCAGTGGCACTGGCTAGAAGACAAAAGATTGCATTGCACAGATGGGTAGAATATGAGTTTGTGTGAAATCAGGGGAGAATAAAACCTCTCTCAATAATTTAGGATCACTTCAATCTACGGTTTCTTTTAATTTCCTTCCTGAACAAAGCTGCTTGTCACTAACATGAATCTGAGCAGAGAAAGGTGAGACAGACTGAATGGGGACCTAACTCAGCACTTTGCTGTCAGTTGCAAAATTAACTTCAGGAGATCATCAGAAGCAGGAGTTACCTCTGGTTCATAGTGCAAGCTTCCATCCCTGAGCTAAAGCTCTAGCAGGTCCTCGAGGAGTAAGTGACACCTTTACAGAGAGAGAGAGAGTGCTGAGTACAAACCTCTACAAACCTTTCCCTAACCCTCAGGACTCTGGCATTGCTCCCACTGTCACAGCTCATGCCAAGAATCTTTTTCAGCTAGCAGTGGCCCTGGAAAGCACATATGCTGAGTGACTTCAGCACTACCAGCTCCAAAACTAGTCTGTGCAGCTGTGTGTTTCTTGTTACCTTCACCTTTCGAGGAGAATCATATTAGGTTGCAGAGTGATTGAAGAATCTTCCAATTACCTAACTTTGAGATTCCTGTTCAGAAAGTGCCTGTCACTCAATCCAGATGTCAGGGAAATCAAACAACAAAAAAACTTCAATTCGAAAAAATTAGTGAATAAAACATGGAAAAGGGCTGTGAAGATTCCAAAGGCTTGTTGGAACTGTACATCAAAAAAGGAATAAAAAATATGTATTTAATATCTTATTGATACTGAGATTAAATCTATTAGGCATTTCTTTCCAACATTCAGCAGGCAAGTTGAAGATGTTTATTAGCCCACATAGTAAGGGTCTTTGTGCTTTTTTTTTCACATTCCTGTCCCGTTCCACTATAAAAGGGGAAAACCGGGAAGGGTTCTTTTGATAGATTTTTCTGACGAAAACCCAAGCCCAAATCCGGCAATATTATATCTGAGAACCGTTTATTGAAATTAAATGAAAGAGACAAACCCAAAGGCAAACAAACAAACAAAAGAAAACCAACTAAGTGTTCTTACAAAAGGAAGGGGGGAGGGAAAACAAGAAAGGGGAGCAGAGAGAGAAAAGAAAGAGAGGAACAGGAGTCAGAGGACAGCGTTACCACAGAACCCCGGCTGTGTGTTTGGCAGACCAAGCGTGCGTGTCGCGAACTGCGCGGTGCGTTTGCGTGGCTTCTGTGGCAGGCTGGGCGCGATTTTTCAAGTGGCGGCGGCCGCGTTTCCCCGACGAAGCTCCGGCTGCGGGGAGCGGTGGCTGAATGCAGATGGCAGGCAGCAGCTATAAGGCATGAGGCAGTTCCCAGGATCAACACAGCAGGGCGAAGCAGGCATGGGCAGGGAAAAAAGAACCACAGGGAGGAGGGTGCGAAGGCGGGAGCAGAAGGGGCCAAGCTGACCCTCCAAACGATCCAAAACAAAAGGCCAAGACCAAGACCCAGAGACAAAGAACTCCCTGCCGCTGCAGCCAGTTGCTTTTATGTGTGTCCCCAAACTCCTCCCCTTACTCGGCTTCCTGGGCTCGTTTTTGGTGGGCTTTTTTTTTTTTCCTTCACTTCATTTGTGACATATGTTGAGGCCTATATATATTGGTCCCTCTCAATTCCACATCTGGATTTCGTAGAAGAAAATAAAGGAAGCATGCTGGATTTTATACTTCTATTACTACTTAAAATCTGTCCAGGGGTTCACTACTACTGCTTAAACTCTTTCCTCTTTTTTCTTGCCTTCTAGAACTGACTTATTCTTAAGGAGGCAGATTCAATCTTCATCTCCTGAACTTCATCCCTTTGCAGTGAAAGTGCTAATGTTATTTAAACAGTTCAGTTGTTTCCTCTGCTTGACTAAACTACTAATAGCTTGTTAAATAACTGAGCTAAAGGCAAAAGGTACATTTCACAGTGAAGCTTTTCTAGAGACTTTCTGAGAGGATATTGACTTTGCTTTAATTGTCCATGACAAGCTAACTTTTAAGTTCCCAGCCCAGAAGTCAACTATACAAGGACACTGTAGGTTTGAGCAAGAAGCAGCTTGTCACAGTAGCGCCAAACTCATTTGCAAAGAAATTGAAAGGACCAAAATACTAAGCCCACCTGGGAAGAATGTGAATCAGTGCCTTGAATCTGGGTCTGGAAGAGACTTCTTCAATAGTAATGAGGGTAGGCAGGGAGGGTGTTGAGGCTTTCTGTTTGTGAGCAAAGAGTTAGAGAATGTACTTGTAAAAATTGACAAAATTAAAACAGAGAAGTACCCTGAGACATAAGGCCCACTCAGATCCTTCTGTAGGGCCTTCCTACCCTTCAGCAGCTTGATACTCCTGCCCAACTTGGTGGCATCTACAAAAGGAGGGTGCACTTGTTTCCCTCATCCAGATCATTGATAAAGATATTAAACAGGCCAAATACTGAGCCCTGAATAACCACTTGTGAACCACACCCCACTTTTGCCTGGCCACCAGCTGGATGTGGCACCATTCACCACCTCTCTCTGGGCCAGGCCATCCAGCCCCATGCTGTCTGGGCCTCATCCCCTGGTTGTCCTGTACCAGCTGCATGATGGTACTCAAAGTTTTCTGCTCTTCAACTTTCCCCAGTGATGCCTTAGGTTTTAGCTTTTATATTTTTCAAATCTTGTACTCCTGGTGTGTAACTCTGAAGCTTCTTGTGGCCTGTTAGCTACTGTTCTCTCACGCTGATCAGACATAACAAAGTGCAGGCTTCCACTCCAAGGACACCAGGCCCAAAATGTGTAAACTAAAAGCCTCTAGAGGGGGGAAAACTTGGGGTACTTCCATCATGAAACTGAAGTTATAATTGGAGAATTAACCCTGATATGCAAATGAACCAAACTTATAAAAGTGTGAAGAACCCGTGACCCAGGGTCCATCTTGGGTATCCATCTGGGGTGTGGCCTCTGGACTGCCCAGGGTGTACCTTTGAAGGCCCTTCAAATAAATACCTTCCTTTATTCTCTTATTCTTGTTTGGTCTCTGTGTTTTAGGTGGCCACCTAAGGCATCACCAGCAGTTCCCCATATCCTCCTTCCAGCCCTTCTTGTAGATGGGTGTCATATTTCCAACCTGCAGTCAAGAGGGACCAGACCAGTGAGCCGTGGCTGCTGATAAATGATAGAGAGTGTCTTGGCAAGTTCTTCTACCAGCTCACTTAGTAGCCTTGGGTGGATCCCATCTGGCTCCATAAACTTGTCTGCGTCTCTGTGGTGTGACCATTTTCCTTTGGATTATGAGGGGTTTCATTCTGCTTCCCATCCCTGTGTTCCATCTCAGATTGCTGGATATGTGGAGAACAAGTGGTCTGATTATTAAAGACCAAGGCAAAGAAGATACAAAGTCATACTTTTCCTCATCCTTTGTTACTGTATTTCCCCCCACATTCTATAAAGGATGGAGATTCTCCTTAGCCCTCTTTTAGTTGCTAGTGTATTTATAGAAGTATTTTTTATTGTCATTTTCAGCAGTAGACAGATTAAGTTCTAGCTGGGCTTTCTCCTAATTATTTCCCTTCATAACCTCACAATATCATTGTCTCCTGAGTTGCCTTCTCCTTCTTCCAAAGGTGATAAACGTTCCTTTTTTTCCTGAGTTCTAGCCAAAGTTCTCTGTTCAGCCCGGCTGGTCTTCTTCTCTGCCAGCACATCTTTTGGCAGTGGGAATGGTCTGCTCCTGAGCCTTTAGAATTTCCTTCTTGAAGAATATGCAGCCTTCCCGCAATTCTTTTCCCTTCAGGACTGCCTCACAAGGCACTTTGTCATGAGTATACTTTTCTGACTGCAGTCCAACTATCCAAGTGGCACACAGGCAAAGGGCTCTTTTCTGCTGTGTGGTAGACTTCTCATGCCTGATCTACCACACATCAAGGATTGTGCACACTATTTTTACAATAGGTTCATGCTGGCCACACATGCTCACTTCCAACAGCAGTCAAGAAGAGACATACTCCCCTACTAGGTAGGCTTAAAATAGTGTATATAAAGAAGGCTTATAGGTTGGTCTAGACAGAGAGTTGTGAATTATTTATGTGATTAAAACTCTGTACTTGCAAAAAGAATATAAATTACCCAAAGTGTTTAAAAGCAAAACTCATTCTTTTCATTCAGCTAGGCAGAATGACAATTTGGAAAGGAAAAGGAAAATTTTGTCCAGCACAGATAAGATACAAAGCATATTTGAAAGAAGAAGAAGGGGCTCAGTCCTTCTCCACAGCAGACACTGTTGATTCGTGACAAGATTTGCCACAGAAGCAGCATCAATGCAAATTTTCATGACAAAGAATGTAAACCAGAGTTTATACCCAGTGCCTACAACACGATAAAGTCATTCCTCCCTCCTGCGCCAGCCACAGGACCACCTCTAGGACACTATGCATCTACTTGCATCATCTTAAGGTCCCATGTGGAAGCAAGCCCAGTCCTCTGTTGAAATGCACAAACTGAACAGTTAAAGTGCTCAGGATGGTTAGGACATTAAATGTTCACTTTCTTTCTTTTCAAATCACCTCCAACAAGAACATCATCTACTCCCTGGAACAGTTGTAATTTTTCAGCTCCATTACAAGCTTATTGTTTTAATGTGCCCTCCCATCCATCATGCCTTTGTACCTGACAGTTTTTCAGGACAAGCAGGATTACCTGTTTACAGATCGTCATCTGGGTGCCCATTATCTGCTCAAATGAGCCTGTTTCCAGGGTTTGACACTGTGCTCCTTTTACTGCCAGCACCATTGGCATTACCTCTCTTCTCATTGAATGTGCCTCATCTGCTAACACCTCCCACTTCTACAATAGATGTGGGACAAATCCACCACAAATTAGCTAGGGCCACTTACTTAAAAATTATTACATGTAGTCGCAGGTCCAGCACAGCACACTGGGGGATGTGTTTATATTCTCCACACATTTCCTAGCTCAGGCTTCTTTAACGCAGGGCATCTGATGCTTGCAGGAACAAAATGCTCATTTATACTAAGTGTAACAGGACACTTAGCTCTGTACTCTCACTACTACAACTTTATTTTCAGGCAGCTTACTAACCTAATTGTAATTTATAGACCAAATGTTTCAACTTAACAAAAATAACATTTCTTTCTTTGTTTTTCTCTGATAAAATATAAAGTTAATTTAGACTTCTGAGTAATAAGGTATCTCCAATATCAGCACATTCCTAGTTCATTTACTTACACATAGTATGCTTTTTAGACCTAAATTTTCTCCCGCTTGCTTTTCTAAAAGGTAAAAATCTCAGCATGATAACTGCATTTTGTTCATGCTGCAACGTCGAAACTAAACGCTTTCGGGCTAGAAACTCAGAAATGACAAATGTAATTAAAGCTTTGCTTTAAAATACTTCTCAGAGCTTATTGGTAGTGAGAAGTACCTCCCCTGATGTCTGAGTGTTCCGACAGCTGTGCTTGGTGAAATCAGGTTAGTTTCCTCTTAACGAGTGCAAAAATAAAGGTTTCCACTTTTGTGGGAGGTGTAACAACTTAGTGAATATAATATTGGGTACCAAAACTATTTTCAGAGAATATACAACCTAATAATTTAGTGTCACAAAAAAAGACATTTGTGCTCCATTTACACTATTTCTTTTCTGTGGTACATATCCCGTCTTACTATAGTTTTTAAGTTTTGCATTTTGGAATTGTATATTGTCTATTTTTGATAAAGTAACTGCTCTGGGGGAAAAAAAGATGTGCAATATGCTGAACATACCTTGGCTGCAGCAAAATCCTTGAGAAATGCCACATGAAAAATGCCTAATGAATATGAATTGAGGGAATGAAAGAAAACACAAAAATAAATAAAGAAGGTTTTGTAACAATGATGTTTCAAAGCAGGAGTTACTGAACAAAGAGTACCAGCGTAGAAATGATCTTGTCACTTAATGAGTATTTTTGTTAATGATCTTTGCCACAAAAAGTAGGACTATGCTAATGAATATTGTCACTGAAGAAAATCTGAGAGGCACTATCAATAGCAAAGATCAAGATAAACACAGAGGAAGCAATGGATGACCTTGAGAACTTGAGACTACAATTTGAATGACATTCTGCTGTAGAAAAAGAAAGAAAAACAAGATACTAAGCCCAAGGATTCCTGCTATAAAATCAGTTTGAAATATAAAAGGACAAAAATACAGAAAATACAGGAGAGAAGGAGCGTGGCTTAGCCACAGATGAACCTGCAATAAGGCATATGAGATAAAATATTCCAGTAGATCTAGGTAAATATTAGGGCCATTTTACAAGATCTTTACAGGCATGACAGGGAACACTACACCACAGTTGGTGGAAGAGAAGTGTTCAGGTCAAAAAAGTAAACAAAAAGTCTTCCACAATGATCAGGACAGCAGATATCTCATTAATTTTGGAGCAAACTGACTGGTTGAGTGGAGCCATAAGTGTTGTCTACAAAATACCGGACTAACAACAACAGAAAAAAAACAAAAAAACCCAACCTCCAGAAGAGAAGGATGTATTGTAAAGGACAATTTTGTAATGTCCCATTTGGTTGAACATTAAAAGACTTTTAGCTTTAAGAAGATTATGGAACAAACCTCCTAAGAATTAGGGGAAGGAATATAACAAGTATCCAAAAGTGACAGGGTAAATTTACATGCAGGGTTACCTTTTGTATATCCCTGACATGGCAGAAACCTACATCCAGTGACCGTGGTCTCTGTGTCAGAAGCTGGTGGGATGAGGACAAGTTCTCTTCTGCTCCTTCTGGTAATATATTCTTACTCAGTCTTCTTCCAAAGAAACCATTAGTCATTGAGAAATTTCTCCACAGATCCAGCTTGTGATAGTAACAATTTTAAATAAAAAAATAAAATTAATTGACATATTTTTATACTTGTAATTTTTAGTTTTAGGTCTCCAGAGCTAGGAACACGTAAAGGCAAAAGTTTGGGTTATTGAACCATCACTGTATTCAATTTTATTTTGACAAATAATTCAAATGTTCAACCCAGAACAACTCCTACATATAAACAGTCACAAAAAATGAGATTGTTCCATCACACAAAGGGGACTTTGAATGACTCTTCAGGCCACTTAAAGCCTTCATCCAGTGAACTAGAAGGCATTTATGTCTTTGTGAAATAATCTTCTCAAGACTTCATCGACATTTACAAGCGAATTTCTGTCAGGCAAACATAAGTTGCTTCATAAAGGATAGTCCAACTTATAGTTATTAGTTTATTCTCAATGGGCATGTAAGAATTCCTTTAAATAACAGTCACTGTAATTTGAAATGTCAGTATAAACTTACTCAAAAAAAAAAGTAAAAGGTATTCAGAGAAATGAGTTTCTCTTTTGAAATGAAAAAGTGCAAATCGAACAGAAAGTGTTTGGTCTGACTGCTGAAGTCAAAATATGAAAGAAGAGCAGTGGATAAGGGAGATAAAGGAGAGGTTAACAACTCTTACATGTCATCTCTGGGCCTCCTTTGAAGGAGTAAAGTTCTGCAGAGTCATTTCCTCTCTAAAATCTGAGAATAGCATGGAAGAAAAAAGAAACAAACTTGACTTGAAAAAATTGGAATAAATGTCAAATCTCAACAGTTAAGGGCTCTGGAAGTATCATGGTCCTGTTATTCTTTAGAAAGGATGACAAGAAGTAATCTAAGAATATTTTCTCCTGTCTCTTGAGCCTTGGAGACCTTTTTGTTTGATATGAACCCCTCCACATCTGACAAAGACCTTCTTTACAGAATAGAATCGAGGATATTTTTTCATTCTACCCATTAGTCCTTAGAACGAAGCTGCCACAGACTTCAGCTTCTGAAGGAATTTTATGTCTTCTTAGGACAAGAACAATAACCAAATTTAATCTTTTTTCTTTGAAGGGTAATAGATGTTCAAACAAAGACATGATAACCCCTGCAAAATTAGCCAGTGAAGTAATAGTCATCTAGAAATTGGAATCAGATCTCTTGTGAAGGTGTAGGGGTTGATGTGACATCTGGCTAAATCTGACACTGGATTTCCAAACATCTTCCTGCTCTTAGTTACTCTGTCAACAGTTACATTGTATCAGAATTCACATATGTTGTCATAATTTGGTTTTGTTGCCAGCTCTCCTGGAGGTATGTAAAAGACAGGTAGATATGGTGCTTAGGAACACGCATTTGTGGTGGTCTTGGCTATGCTTGGTTAATGGACTACACGATCTTAAAGGACTTCTCCAAACTAAACGATTCTATGATTCTATGATTCTAAGATTCTAAGATAATAATTGCTGCTGACAATCATGGATTTTGATAAGGCAGATAGAAGACAGAATTTTTGATTCATGTTAATAAATGAGCACTGGAATGCTTTTCATTTCATAACAACTGGAAAAAATAGGAAGCCACAAGGAGAAAGAGTAGTGTTCATAAAAACAGCTAAGGAGGGGTCTCCAGGTGTTTGACTTCCTTTCAGGTGCAAGTCCCAATGCAGACTTGCCTACTAATCAAGTTGCACATGTGCCCAGGTGAAGCTTTAAGGATAGGGGGGGAAAACTATTTTTATTTTAATGGGTAGGAGAAGGGAAGGAATTGAGTTGTACTCCATTCCACCAGGACGTATCCAGAGAGATATTTTGGTTCTTAATATAATACATGACATAATCCCCATCTTTGAAATGGGAAATAAGGAAGACTCAGGCAGCTACAGGCCAGTCAGTCTCACCTCTGTGTGCAGCAAGATCGTGGAGTAGATCCTCCTGGAAACTAAGCTAAGGCACAGTGAAAATAAAGAAGTGGCTGGTGACAGCCAACATGGAGTCACTAAGAGCAAGTCATGCCTGACAAACTTGGTGGCCTTCTTGTGGGGTTACAGCGTTGGTTGGTAAGGGAAGAACTGACATAATTATTCAAGCTAAAGTTCAATACCATTGGTCATCACTCGATAGAATGAAATTTACTCTTTTCTTTGCAACAAGGAACGGGTAGTTGCCTAGAGGCTACGAGTGTGACTGGCAGAAGCCATGGTGGTGTTTGATAGACACAGAATCCCCATTGGAAGTAATATCAGTAATCCTGCACTGACAATGAAAACTGAAAGGTCTCTAAGGCAGAGTTTACTGAAAAAACAAGCTGCAGTCTGTGGGAGAAAAAAAGTGCTTATCGAGGAGGCAGATTAAAAAAAAGGAACCTGAACCTTCTCCACTCCCCCCTTGCTCCATAGTAGTGTTCAGAAAAAAAAAAGAACTTTGTATGCAATCAAACAGGATGACATTTTAAAAATACCTGACTAATAACACTAAATTGTTCTTTTTCTAAATGGCCCAGAAAATGACCAGGTTTCTTGAGTCAATGGGTTGTGGTTGGTGGTTGGGCTTTTCCCCTACCAGAATTACCTTTTACTGAGGTGGTTTTATTTCAGCAGAGTTGCTGAGTTGGCTTTTCTTTTGGCCCATAAATTCTGCTTTCTTTGTGTCCATTACTGTTAATACATTCTTCTCCCCCAGCTTCGTTAACACTTGGACAACAGTGCTACCTTTACCTTATCTCAAATTCCCATCACAGTGGCTTAGAACAGTCCATGTTCCAGGTGTCCACTGAGGCATATTCCGTGGGGGAGAGAGTGTCTTCAGTGGCCGCAGGCGCCATTTGTCCAATAACTTGGGCAGATCTTTGCTCGACTGTGATATGCATATGAGCAGTTGCTTCTTTACACCGTTTGCCATTGGGAATTTTTGTCTGGATTTTTGTGCTTATCTCATGGCAAAGTCCTTCTGTAGCCTAAACAGTGTTTGAGACAGGCAACTGTGCTCTGTAAGTCCCTACAACAGGTCAAAGGGTAAGTAATGTTCCAGGCACTGGTCCTGGGTGCTAAAATTTAACGTGCTTAAGGGCTGAATCAAGATCAGTGTTTCTGCAGAAGGTTCCAGCTAGAAAAAAATTCCATTATTTCCAAGGGAAAAGATATTGTCTCCAACCAAGTTAAAAAAAGAAAAGCAGATTTTTCTCTGAGCAGCCTAGAATCTCTGTCTTTGTATGGGGTCTGTTGTGAATTTTGGTCAGTGCTGTGTTTGTTGTACATCTGAATAGGAGTCTTTGGCCTGATAAAATGGACTTGAGAAAGAGGAAGGGGGAAAAAAGATATTCCATGTAAAAGGAAACTGAGAGCCACATGGTTAAGGGAAACTCTGCATTTTCTTATTTTCTAAATTGGTGATCAAGGATCTGATTTGCAGAGACACTAATCTTTCACAGCTGGATTGAGAGATGTTGGGAGCGGGTTTTGACCATAGTGGATACTATGTAGAGCTAAATACTCTATTTTGGAGAAAAAAAAATAGAAAAATATCTCAGAGCCTTTAATCATTCAACACAAATTGGTGAAAACTTGGTGCTTGCTTATTTTATGCAGCAGATAACAGTCAACTGTTCAACTGTGACACTGGGAAATAACTTACCCCCATGCAAGTACTATGGGAAAAAATTAATTCATATTTTGAAGTCCGTGGGTACCATTGCAATGACTGCAGTAGCCAAGATGATGAAAGGATTAATATTCTTGTATTCACAAAAGGTTTTGGCTGAAGCAGGAGTCCTATGGGTGAGAGAGAAAGTGCATGTATATAAAACCCATGTGCAATCTTAATTCTGTCATTTTCTGTCCTTTAAGTTCTAGGCTTCATAGTCTTGAAAATATTCTTTTCTGTTCTTGGATTTTTTCTGCAATAAATAGAGAAAGAGTGAGAGGTTAAAATGTACATTGTTTGACTAAAAGCAGTCTCTGTGTTCCCTCCCCTTTGTCTCTGGAGGGATGTCTCTAATGCTTATGTAAAGCTAATAAAAGGAGAGAAAACTTGGATCCTTTATTATTCACTGTAGAAAACACAATTACATATTTATACAGCGCGAAACATAAATTATTTACCTGATGGACCGCAGTGGCCTCTGAAGAAAAATGTTATCTGTCTTACTAATATACTTTGAACACATACATGGGGAAAAAACAATAAAAAGTCATACAAAATCTTTGTCCAATGCTTGCAAATTAATTGACTAACACTTCAGAATAAAGGTATAGAAACCTTTGTTTTTTCTTAAATAAAACCAAACTAATTAGGTTTTCTTAGACATAGCGCAACATTCCAAATATTCATTGACAATGAGGCTTCGAATTTGCTTGAAAACTTTCCAGGTTATTTTTTCTCCACTAATAACTTCAGCACAAATATTTCTATTCTAAAAGGGTGTTTTTTAGCATCCTTGATGCACAATAAATGCACTGTGTTAACAACTTCCACCAGTGCCAATACTGCCCTAGGAAGAAAAAGTGTGATTAAATCTAGCAAAGTTTTAAAACTAATTCAGGTGTAAACTACTCAGTCTACTTGTGCAGGTTTTGTGATAGGAAGAAAATTCTTCCCCAAGAGGATTGCCAAGCATTGGAATCGACTGCTCAGGGAAGTGGTTCAGTCAACGTTCCCTGAAGGTATTTGTAAGGCATCTAGATGTTGCACTTGGGGACACGGTTTAGTGGTGGACTTGGCAGTGCTGGGTTAATGGTTGAATTTAATTATCTTTTCCAACCTTAATGATTCTATGATTCTAAGAGATTAAACAGGCCTTAGCTCCAGTATATAGCATTTATGTAGATGGATAAAAGTGAAAAATTCAGTTTATTAATTAGTTTAGGCTTATTGGTAGTACAAAGCAGGCTTTGAAAATTTAGACTATTAAAGCACTACTTGTTAATTCAATAATCATGTAATACTTAAAAAAAACTTCCCAAACCTGAAGAGAAACTTCACCTTTGTGTAAACTTTTTTAAAGGCGCAAACAAGAGACCAACAAAATGGGAAGGTATAGTTGATTAGAGACTTCTAGGAAAAGTTCTGGAGTCTGGTTTTCTTTTATCCATATTGTTTTTACAATGTTACTCCTTGAAACTTAAGTCTGAGATTAATTTTCAAATAAATCAAATTGATTACCAAGGAAATAAGAAGTAAATAAAGGTAACAGGGGCAATTATAACTTAGGAAAAACAAAAAAAAACATACCATGAAGAAAGTCAAAGATAACGCCAGGGTTTAGAGGCTGAAGTATTTTATTTCTTTCAATAAGTCTCATATTGGTAATAAATCCTATAAAATACTGTTGTGGGCACAGACAATAGAGCTGCAGAACTTCAAGGAACTGATCAATAGAATGGCTGAATTGGAGAAGATAGAAAAGTTACAATAGAAAATACAATATATATATATAAAAGAAAAAAGTAGTTCCTATCATAAAATGAAGCCAAGATCAACCTTTTGTTAAAATTTTCTTGAATTACAGCAGACAAAAATGGCCAGATTCAGAGGAAATGTTCGGTAAGATTTGAAAATTCAAGTACTTCCCAGAGAGTCTCTCCAAGATTTTTGTGATCCAAGGTCTTCATCCACTTCTGGAAAATCTTGTTTTAATCACATTATATATTAAAAAAAAAAACCCAAACAAAGAAACAAACAAACAAACAAAAAAAAACAACAAAAAAACCCAAAACGAGTCTGTAAGGAGACAAAACCCTGAAAATGGCACCTCCACTAAAATGGAAAAACATCTAAATAAAAGATAAAGAATGCACGACTACTGAAACACCTTGATGTTGTTGCCTGATGAGGAATGCTCCCTACTGGCACAGCTTCTTTTCCTCAGCTGCTACTTGTCTGTTGACTTACCACAGGCAAATCACTTCAATCCTCGCCACTTCAGCTTCCCCATCAGTAAATCAGGGCTGGCACTTCACCTATTTTGTAAAGTGCTCTAACTTCTAATGGCAGAATTCTCAGCCCGTAGCTCAGCGGTATGATAAATATGGGGGGTTTGGCATACAAAAATGATTATGCTTTTAATGGAATTAAAAAAGATAATTAACCCTCAAGCTTGGTACTATGTGATAAAAGTAATCAAAATGCTTGACAAATTATCTGTTTTATTGTGTCTTATATCATAGTTATGTACTCCTAAACTATGCTTGGTTTTCTTACTATTGAAATGATAAACCTCTAGCGAGGATTTTGGTTTTCTTTGTTCCAAGCCAAGAAAATGTATTCTACTAGGAAAAACCATGGTGATCCCCTGAACAGGTTATGTAGCACTGTGGAACACTTAGAACTGTGAGCAAGGATATGCTATAAATGGTTAAATGCTGTTTAAGAGTACACAAAACACAAAAGTAACAACAACAAACTATGCTTTGATGGCAGCAAAGTGTAAATGGGCAAATATTAATAATTGCTTTGGCAATAATTTTGTGATGCAATCCCACGGTTTGAATCTTTTAAGTTCTTTACAAAACCTTGGTTATAGAAAGTTAAAATTAAGAAAAATAATCTCAGGAGAGTCACTAATTTATGACTTCCCTACTGAAGAGTGTTTATCATCAAGGAAAGATAGAAAGCAAGACATGCATGATAAATACTGATTATCCCACTTACAAAGTCTTATTCATTTTGTTCTAGACACAGTCCCTTAAAAGGGAACAGGAGTTTAACTTCTGAACAAGTGACAAATGAAGTACACAATCTATCTATATTACTTATGCATGAGACTCATGCCCACTCTATCAGGAGGTGATTAAATCTCTGGGAGAAAAGAATCCATTGACTGACATTGAAGACCAGGACCTGCCCTCACTTAGGAAGTCCCTAACTGCGAATTTCTGAAGGCTAGAAGGTTCTTCTGGTGAAACCTCATTATGTTGTTTGTAAGCTCTGCTTTATGTATCAGCTTTTGATGTCTACATATGATTTTGACCACATCTCTGCCATCAAAATAAATAGTTCTCATATTTGAGCAGTAGGTGGTTGGACAGCTGCTTGCTTGCTTCAGATAATGACCACAAGTAGCCTTAAAACATGGAGTACCTCCAGAGCAGTGAAATGAAGAAACTGTATTAGACAAGACATCAGAGAACAATATATTTGTTCAGGCTCATGGAGATTAGATAGAGGTTAAAGTCAAGCCCAATGATCACATCTTACCCATCAGTCCTCTCTCAATGTAGAAGGCAATACATTTGTTCAGGCAAAATTTAACCATTATAAATCCATGCTAGTTTCTCCTGGTCATCCTCCACTCCTTCATATGAGGATTGTCACCATAACCTTCCAAGTGTCTGAGATAAGGCTGACCAGCCTGCAGTTCCCCAAGTCTTCTATGCTCGCCACCCTCAAGGTGGGCATGTTGCTTGCTTTTTATTGTCATCAGAAATCTATCTCAACCATCACAATATTTGAAAAATTTAAAAAGAACAGTCATGAAATGAGGGTGATAAAACACTGTAACAGGTTGCCCAGAGAGCAATATTTCATTAGTGGATTCTGCCTCTTCCTAGAAACACTCATATTTTTTGAGACAATTCCAGTCAAGATGCCAAACAGACCCTCTTGGAAACACCAGCCATGAAGGGCAATGCTAATCTATTCCTGAGCTTCTATGCCTTTCACCTACCCCCCAAAATCCTCTAGTCATTCTTGAACTTGCCAGGGTCTCCATGGTAGTACCACGATGTTGATAGGGAAAGTCAGGAAAATGCAGAAGTCTGGGTTCCAGACTCGGTGCTGAGCCAGGTGTACTCTTCACTCAGTCGAGTGTAATCAGTGTTTTGTTCTTGCCATGCGTCACGGGAGACACGTTTGTACGGATTTCCACAAGCAGATGTTACAATGGCAGCTCCAGCCAGAAGTTGTGGAGCTGCACTGACAGGTGTCGGGAACAAGATACCAAGCTCCGTGGAGAGAGAGGTGATGTGTAAATGTGTGAGCTTTGAGAAAAGGCAAGATGGCTTCATAACTTCATTGGGTTTATACCAGTCCCACCAGCACATGGCTCTAGTCTGGGCCCACGGTGAAAAAATGACTGATTGCATTTCCTGACAAGGACATCCTTAACTTTATATGAATGCTCCATCAACTGTTTCAAATGCGTTCTATTGTTCATCATTCAGACAAGTATGCACTGTAAGACAGCAGACTACCTTCTGTCTGTCCTTACAGAAAGATTAATATGTTTCCCTACTCTCCCTGTGCCAAAAAATATATGTTTCATTAGTTGTCCTGTTCCCTCACTAATTCCACAGGTAATTTCATGTGATGTTAATTGGTGAATACTTTTCTTTAATGTAATAGGGATTATATTCATTTTACATTGATTGAATCAAATAAACAATTTTTCAGAAATAAAATATATTTGATAAAAACAACTGCCAGCCATCTGCCTTGATCTAGTATTTAAGGATAATACTAATCTTTTAACTTGGGTCCAATCTAATGGCCACTTTTATCATTCAACTAGATTTAAATTCACATTCCTGTTTTTTCTGAATTTTCTCTGAAGAATATCCTTTATGTTCAATGAACAGGGAACAGAATCATAGCTAACCTTTGCTTGCAGCACTGTAACTTACTTTATTTATTTCTTTTTATCTGAATTACACTAATGCTCAGCAAAAACTAAGCAAATCCTGATTTCTCAGTTAAAGTGTTTTACTTTAAAATGGGAATTATTAATCATTTAGTGTTCAATCCCACAAGGCTGAGGATGAACATCTGCTGATAACCATCACTGAGCTACTCAGCTGCTGATGATTGTGTTGCTATCACACTCAGAGCCTGATAAACTGCAGCAGATTATTTAGATCCTAAACTCTTTGCAGTGGGGATTATGTCTGCTTTCTCCCATGCCACATGTATTACAGCAGAGAGCTGACTAGAAAGCTGGTAGCACTTAGCAAATGCTGAGAAATTAACCACTACAGGGCTTTGCAGCAACTGGCTATAAGTGATGCTGATCCATAAAGGTCATCCCCGTCTGGCCACAGGAGAATAACTGGTGACACCTGTCCCCTGGGAAGTGTGCAGTGCAAAGTGTCCTTTCAGGTACCTCCAGTAATTCCCCTATAAACCATTTAGATGTTTTTCTCCTTCTCACAAAATTCCTATTAGCTCTCAGCTTCTGCTGTCAAAGGTAAAAGAACAAAAACAGACAAGCAGACCCCAAACCCAGCAACCACACCAAGCTCCGCTTCCTCCCGTGGGCAATCTTAACCTTTTCAAGCACTGTAAAGCAATATCAAAATTGTATAAATTTCCTTTTCCTCCTTCCCATGCCCTGCTGCCATCTCGCTTCACCTCAACCCCAAATCTCACTGCTCATTTCATCCATGACACATCTGCCTGGAAACCTGGGACGTGGGATTTGGCCTGCCTGTACAAATGCAGCAGGACAAGCTGGGAGCTCCCAAGATTACGCTCAGCAGCTTATTGCCCCACTGTCCTGATCCCAAAGGTTATCTTGAGGGAAGCAGCTCTGTGCCAATATGGCCATGAAGCAGAGGCAGATTGAGTCTGCTTGCTCCCATCTGTGCACATATGTCCTGAGAGAGTCCTTGCCTGCGTCAGCCTCTCTTCTGGGAAAAACAGTAACAAGGCTGTGCAAGATCCCAGATTTTTATTCATGGAAAGGCTTGTGACAGTGAAAGCTGTATCCGTTCATGTTCTTAATGAAACAAAGGTAATTTGGTATTTCCCAGAAAAAGGAAAAAAGTACTTACAGGACGCTGATTAATCACTCAGAAGCCTGCACTCTGAGAAACCTGACTTTTATTTCATTTCTGTGCTTAAAGTGTAACATTTTTAATACAAGAGCACTACTTCAAAGAAAATGCATTCTGGGAAAAACAAACAAACAAAAAATCAACAAAAAAAAGCCCCCCTGAAATTTACTTTATTCCATTTTGAGAACATTTCCTGGATTTTAGCTCAGAATTTCAGCTGGGCATACAAGTTCCTGGGAAAATAGTTGAGTTTGGTCAAAAGGTAATTCTCTGAGGAAAAAAATATTGTTGGAAATCCTAGAGCAATTCTAGTGAAATCCTCAAAATGGCTGCCCTCTTCATCAGCTGTATTCACCAGACCATGCCAGACATACTGGGTTTGATCTCTGTTAGTGTAAATTGATTCAGTTCTACTGGCCTCTGATGTGTTTCTGATGCTTTCTATACAGCCTGCTTCTGAGTTCACATACTGAATTTCATCCTGTGATTAACAGAGCTGTGCTACCACAGGGAATAAAAGTTCCTCCTCAATGTTTACTACAGGCAATGAAAAGAAAAAAACACCTTTCCATTAGATGATTTTGGCTAGGCTTAATCACCCTGTAAAGGAGCTAGTACCCTCCTTTGAACGTAGGCAGACGATAGGGTGACCCTGCTCGGACAGGTGACAAACTGAAGCTGCTTACGGTGCTCTTTGTACGTGAGGCAGAAATATCTCCACGCCAGCCTCTGGAGACCTTTGTTTTTCCAGCCTTTGCAGCATTAAGTATGACAGTGACAAGGAAGAAGATGAAGAAAAATTATGAGGCTGAGTAATCCTTCCCTAGGACAGAGCTATCTCTTATGAACAGGTGCAGTTTTAACAAGAGGATGGGGAATAGAGCTCTATTAGGCACAGTTAGTGTGGCATTTGTGCTGTAAGTTATTATGTTACAAAGCCATGGCTTTGCAAGTCCCATTTCATCCACAGTGTGGATTCGACTGCATTTGACTTTTCTTATTAGGCAGATTCTATGGTTTTAAAATTTATTTATTAATAGTCCAAAGTATGAGATGGGTGCGTGCATATACAAATGGAAAGATAAGGGATCTTCCCCACAGAGGTTTTTGGGCCTGTTCTGAACAGACATAGTTCAATTCATCCTGGATCCAAAGTCTATTTCAAAGCATCTCATAAATTTAAATCCCCTAGGTGTGGAATTAATAAGGATTAGATAAATTTAATAAACTATATAATCTTCAGAAAGTGATAACATTGTTTAGCTTTCTGTCTCTTTATAGTAATAATCTCTTTATCCATACTAATAGAAAATGCCAAAGTTTCTATTACCATCTATCTCAGTCTGAAGCTGTTACAAAGGCAGAAAGTCCCCTGGAAAGGATGTCAGAGAAAGGACTTTGTGACTCGACCAGTGGGTTATGAGTCACTCGAAGCTAAATCTACACCATTTATAGGCCAAAGTTTTTTAAACGGGGTTTGAATTTACATAGACTTGCACTAACTTTCTGTAGGGGGAGAAAGGGAAAAATTCGCTCTCACAGAATATCCAAAGGCAATGGCATAGGAACCCTGAGGATTAAGAACCTTCCAAGATTTTTAAAGATATCATATTTTTGTTAGTTTTCATTTCATCCCTGGAGTAAAATTTGACAGTTTTCCCAATTAGTAAAGTCTGAAATTAATTTGCTTCAATCAACAGAACTAAAAAACTTAACATGTTCATTGAAAACACAGCTAAAGATCTCATCTAAAGAGATTTTCAAGAAGTGTAACAAACAGTTAATTCTGTTGAAGGCTGAAGAAAACTGGCTACTGATACTAAAATACATTTGGGTTTCTTGGTTTTTTTTTTTCCCGGAACACTACTTAGTTATTCAAGATAAACAAAAACACCAATGTGTACACAAACTTTTTCTCAATCGTTTTTAATACAGTGAATGTTCACCAAAAATATTGGCCTGGTTATGAACCTTCCTATTTTCTTCTATTTCATCATTAACTCAAATCTCCCATCAAGTAGTTAATTAACATGAAAAGAGAGATGATAATTGGGATGATCATCTAGAGGTCAAGCAACTCAATGAGATATATTAAAGGCTAAGAGCAGAGCTCTAATCAAAGGAGTGTAATTTCGAATCAAACATTTGGAACATAATTTTCTTGACATGAATTTGCAAACATTTAGGTAAGTATGTGAATAAACTTTACATATGCAAATAATCCTGTTGAGGGCAATAAAACTACTCAGAGGTGAAATGATACGGTCATAAGTGTAGGGAAGGTGCAGGGATTGAGCAGCAGAGATTTAAAGCACAAGGGAGTTCCCCAAGATCTGCCAAAGTCATTGGAGGGCGCAGTGGTACATCCATGTCTAAAGAGGCACTGGGTACACACTTCTGTGTAAGTAACCCTATAGTGCCAGCTATTCAGAAGCTGTCTCCAGAAGGTTTCTTCTTACTCCGTTTACATAGAAACCAAAACATTTTGCAAGGTCAAACTTGTCCTTTCCTTCCTCCTCTGCCACATGCAATGGACACATTTCAAATAACAGCAAACCTTTTTCTCTGTTGCTTTAAGGACCATCAGTGAAAGCCGAAGCAGATGTTCAAAAACTGAAGGTGTTTCAAGGGCAGGGGCCACACACCCAACAGTTTGCTGCTTTCTTTTTCAGCGCTTCTTAAACCAAACTTGTGTAACAGTGTGACCATCGGGGATTCTGCAGTCAGGTGAAAGTCCCTCTGCTCTCACAGGTAGAAGCTGTCACTCTTCCTTCCTAAGCTGCACTACCACCGTGCTGCAATCAGGAAGAGAAACCTAATTTAGATGATAAGGTGAAGAAAATTGTTAAGTAAGAAAGAAGATTCCATATCATACTTGCTTCTCTACGGACTGTGGCACTTATTAATCTGTGTTTGACTTAGAAAAATACACAGAATTCTTTGTTTTCCTCTATTATTCACTGCAGCTCATATTATTCACACAGCTCATATTCATGTTTTCGTTCCTGATTTGCACATCTATGGTTGAAAGCACCACCTTCTGGCCAGTGCACACTAAATTTGGGCAGCAAGCAGATGAGGTTTTTATAGCTATCTATAAACCTTCGTGCAATTTACCTGATGTATACTACAGAAAATTACACATTTCTGTTAATGCATGCTCAGTGCATGCATATCTATATCACACTTATGATATAGAAATTGGTATGAAATGGATTAGTCTAAAAAGATAAAGATCTGGTTTTTTCTTATGTCACTATACTAGTAAAATTTACACTTTAAAGACATGAAAAAGCCAGAGTGAATACTCTCAGTGAAATACCTTGGGAAATATTAATCTCTCCACTCTGCTTCTAGATAGTTGGCAAAAAATGATCCTTTCCACAATGCATGAATGTGTTTGCCGATCTTTATGTAGGTATAATTTAAATTATTAAGATTATTTTCATGTCTAGAGCATAAATACGTGAGTGGAGTTGGTAACAGATGTTACATTTGTAGCGGCTGCATTTACAGTAGCTGTATATCCTGCCACATTTCCTATAGCTCTCTTACAATCTGAAAGAAAGAGATGAACAATTTAAGACCTGTCACAGTATTATAAAAGGCAAAATAAGGAGTTATTTAGCAGAAACACATGGTGGAGATTAAGGAAATCATTCTACACTGCTCTGTGACTCATTCAGCTTCTTCCAATTGTTCTCCTTTTATTGTGTTTTTTTGTGTTTGATCTCTCTGTGGACCGAATCAAACCCTCTCACTTACATTTCTGCTAAAAGAAGATGGATCATATCTCTTCATTCATTTCCTAGGGAAAAACAAGGGAAAACCAAACAAGTTTTACCTTAGATTTAATGAATTTATCTTTTCAATTTCTTATTTATGCAGATATTAGGAGCATACTTTTCTAGTTGATTAGCTGAAAAAAACTGATTATCTGTTCACTCAAAGCACGCTCTCCTTATTTATCTGATTTATCTGATTTGTCTCACGAAAGTTGGTAATATGTGCACAGACATCCTATTTTTCCATGTTTTGTAAACATTCTATAAAGAATAGTATTCCTGACCCAAGAAGTATGAACTCTACAGCCTGTATGTCAGACACATGGATGTTATCCAACTCTGGGTATTGGACTCCACAGCAAAAACTCTCAGTGCCTTTAATTGGGTCAGACTTTTATCTGCATGTTTCAAAATGCAAAAGCTGACATTGCATGCAGAATTACAACAGAAACCGGACTCTTTTTTTCTCTTTTTTTTAGGCTGTAAGCATTTGGGGAGTTTTGTGCAGCGTTTCCCACTTTTTGTTCCATCTTGTTTGTTTTCTAAAAGCAAGCATAGGAAGATAAAAATCAAACCAGCAACGGGAGAGCATTAACAGGGAAATAAACAGGAGGTACATCCCGAGCAATAATTCTTTGTAACCACCTCTGTTAAATCAAGGCAGGAGTTCCAGGGAGTTGTATAGTTATACCTCCTTGCCACTAAGCACCTTGGGGCTTGTTAATATTTTTTTGTTTTCTGCTCTGCTGCCCATTTTATGTCCACCTGGTGATATTTAAAGTAATAGTACATTATTTCCACAACAGACAGAGACCAAAAAATGATAATTACATTTTATCTGACAGACTTAAGGGACAATACAGGTAAGTATCTTAAATACTGGAATGTGAGGGCCATTCTGCTTAATTAAAGAGGCCCAAAAGAGGGCTGGTACAGCGAGGCAGACCTGGATCAGGATGAATTGGAATGAACTGGACATGCTTCATGCTCCCCCTTGGACATATCTCATTTATCTCAGGTGAAGAAGATGAGGGGTCCAGGCTGGTGGTACAAGCTCTGAGTACCCAGGTACAGATCATCATCACATCTGGGTTACAATCCCAGACCTACTCCCATTCAAGGATATAGCTCAGACACACATTTCCTTCAAATTCACTGCTCCAAGCTCAACAATGCACTGTCAAGTGTATACATTGGATGGGCCATAATTTCTTCCACTTTCCCCACAATTTAATATCCCCTTTGCTTTCCGAAGTACTGCAGCTCTCTCTATAATGATTATGTTCAAGTATTGAAAATGCTAAACAAGAGCAATTCAGTCACTGATATCTCTCCCAGTGATTTCTTATGAGCAATACGAAGTACTTATCTCCCAGAAACACCGAGCTTTCCTGTAAAGGGGAAATATACTGTAGAAGCAGACCCTAGAGAATTATTGTTCAATGTCTTCACTAAAGTAGTGATTAATTCACAGTAATTTACCTTGAGTTGTTTGAGTATATCTTTCACAGTGGTGTGATAAAAGCTTGATTTTATGTTGTTTGTTGGTTGGTTTTGTTTTACTTGGTGCCTGGGTTTGATTTATATTACATTTTTTTGTCCTTTGGTTTCTAGGACCAAGAAATGTGCATCTGTGGATGAGATGTTTGACTATGGGCTTTATCCTTCCAGAAATTAGTGAAAGATACATTCCTGGCACAGCACCACCAAATTCTGTGCCTGTTTCTGTTCCTTTCGAGGCACCAGTAAAACTCACTTTCGCTTCCTCCAGCAAAGCAATTTGTACAAGCCAAATGATTTCTAATTTTCACAAGAGGAATTTATAAAACCCAGCACAGCTCAGTTTTTGCTACAGCTGCCTCCTCCTTAGTTATTTATATGGCAATACAGTACAGCAAAGCAGGAATGGGAAAGCTGTGCTGACAGAAAATGAAGATAGCATAAACAATACAGATTACAGCGGTAAAAGCAAAGCTGGATATAAACCACTACAAGTGGAATCAAGAAGGGAGAAAACTGTATGAAACATCATATTGTTGAGAGCAAGTTAAGCAGCACAGTTGGAGCTGGGAAGTGAAGTATCAACATGATCTAGAGTCCCTTGCCTTCTACTTTCTCTTACCTCCCTTTAATGTTTAGATTATGGTTTCTCTGGGATCAGAAAAGCATTTAGTTACTCATTTAAGATGCATTTAACCTACCAAGGCCCTGACTTTGTAAGAATATTCTAAGCATTGCAGCAACAAAGTAAACAACTAAAAAAAAGAAACACCACAAATAAACCACTCGAAAATCATTTCACACACATGTTCGTTGCTCTTCCCCAGAGGATGAGAGATCATGATATTCAATATTTTGAGTGACACACATGACTGGAAAGCCCTTACACATGGTAGGGAACACCAAAGGAAAAGCACAGCACAGCATTTCCTTTTTCTTTATTTTTTGCCTTTTTAAAGAGTATACGCAGGTTTTATTTGTTTAAAACTAAATACATTTTAGCCATTTAAAGTATCAGATATTCTAATTCTATAGGCAATAGACAAGTTTTCCCAAAATGGATATTTTGGGTGTCCTTTAATGCGCTTGAGTAACCTCATCTGCAGATGTGCTGAGAAACTGCCCAGTGTGAAAGGAAAATCCTTCCTGTACACCCGATGTAACACTTTAGAACTGCTGCAGTCGGACACCCAGCTCCTTGGTGAAACTCTTGACCAAGGAGCACCTGGAATCATCCCTGCAACAGCAGAGATGGGCATTCAGTTGCTCCATGTTTTCAAAGATATTCACACATCTTTACTGCCCTGAAGATGCTCTTCCAAACTGAGGTGCCTTTTAAGAAATGTCACCTTGAGAAACTCTGGAAATTAATACCTGAAAGAACCCAAGATTATTTTTACCTTGCTGTGGAAATGAGCTTCAGATAGACACTAAAAGCAAAGTCAGACCCCAGACGTTTACCTGTCACATCCTCATCTCTAGACAGTTTAAATAAGCATCTTGGTGCTTGCTCAGTCTGACAGTTCTTCAAGTGTTAAAGGTTGGGATACAAAGAGAGGTGCCCAGCACCTTTTGTAGTCACCAACTTTTAGTCAAAGCAACAAGGACAAAAATGCTTGGAGCTCCATGGTTTTTGTCATTTTTGATCATATCTAACTGAAAGCAATTCCCGCTTTATTCCTCCTCCTTCTCACCTGATACCAATTGATACCAACCCTTTCACATCAGTGGAGCTATTTACAGGATGTATTCCTATTTAAAGACATATCAGAGGATGAGATCCTAATGTTTGTGATCATAGCTAATAGGCTTAATTAACTGGTCATGCTCTCCAGATTACTTTGCATTAAGCACAATGGATTCTGTCCGCTCTCTGAGCAAACACACTTTAGCCTAAAGAAAAGGAGAAAAAGTTGGAATCCCAGCTGTTAAAAACACCAGTCTTTTGGAAAAAACACACCAGTATCAGGGACTGCTGTTTTACAGCAACTCTTTAGCACAACTGTCATTGCAAATAAAGCCACTGCAAGCTGAATAAAATAATATTGTTTATTATCAACATGCTTATTACTGATATGTTAAATCATCAGAACAATTATTTAGATGTAATCTCTCTCTGGTTTGGGACTGAATCTCTGTCAGAAGTGGAAATACAATTTTTTTTTCTGCTTTAGCTCTTCAGCCAGGAGTTTTTCAAGCATTAGAAATGCCTTTGTCAGGGGACTAGTAATGTCAGTTCATATTTGT
>VZTA01010781.1:33394-117278 GCA_013398855.1 Mohoua ochrocephala
GTCACAAAACTTTAGGGAAATGGCTGCTTAACCAAACAGGTGTTGAGGGAGAACAGAGAGGGAGAGTTCAGAGAAGGAAAGGGAAAAAAAGATAAAGAGAAAAAACAGATGGTGACCGAGAGAAAACGGGGTAAGTTTTGTGTATATACCAGTCATGAATTAAAATAAAACAAAACAAAGTTCGAAGAAACAAACAAACAAAAAATAGCCCTTCATACAAAATACCCTCTTTACTCATGACCACGAATCATAAAGCTTTAGCATCCAGCACTGTAGCAACCATCCTTCCTCACCAGTTATTTGGTCCCACTCTAAGCTAATCAGACACCAGGCAATCAGAGCTCAGTTATGTAAAAGTCAAGGGATATAAAACGAGAGCAGCTTACTCGTTCACCCTCCCTCAGCACAAGTGACAAAGAAATGAAGGAAACAGTAGCTTGTACCTCCTTTTTCATTTATGTAGCAAACATATTTATGTAGCCTAACTTTGGCTTCTTATTACTGGCAATTAAATTTGGCTCTCCTGAGCATTTTAAAAGACAGAGGAGAGGCCGTGCCTGCAGCACTCAGGCAGTAGCTACCTGCACTGCAGGAACAGAGGAGCCTGCTCCAGTTCACCACTCCTTCCTAGAATCACAGAATAGTTTGCGTTGGAAGGATCTCCCAAGAGCCTCTAGCTCCAATGCCCCTGCCGTGGCCAAAGACACCTTCTGCTAGACTTGGTTGCTCAAAGCCCCAGTCAATCTGGCCTTTGAAACACTTTCAGACATGAAGCATCTCTAGAAAATCTCTTCCTGTGTCTCACTACCTTCATTGTCATTCCTTATGATAAATCCTTATCCTATCAAAAGTATCTGTCACACCAACCTATAGCTCTTCAATTTTGTGGCAAGGATGGTGTGGGGGGCCATATCAAGTGCTTTAGAGAAGTCTAGGTAGATGAGATCCATAGGTGTCTCTTTTCTCACTGAAGCAAGTGTTCCATCACAGGTCACTAGGTCAGGCAGGACCTGGTGAGGCCACAATGGATGTTTTTAACCCTGTCTCACATATGCTTCAACAAATCTTCCAGGAGGATCTGTTCCATGATCTTACTGGGAACCGCAGTGAGACTGACTGCTATTTCCCAGGGTGCCCCTTTGGACCCTTTGTACTGAAGACAAAGATGACAAAGTGCTGAAGGGTCTGTTGCAGAGGACACAAGCCCTACACAAAGGTATAGCCACACAGCAAGGCAAGTGTGGGGCTCCTTCTGCTTCGAACAGCTGCAGGCTTTGCGTTACCTTAACAAAACAGACTTCGTGACTTGTCAGGCCTTGTCTTAGTCTGCCTCAAGCTTTCTATGAGCTTTTTTAAACTGCAGTGGTAATTGTCAAATGTTCAGGTGATGACTACCTTTACTTTACCTTTACTTTTAAATATGCAAGATTGTGCATTGCAACACTTTTATGTATTTTAAACTAACAGATAACAAAAACAAGCAATGACTGTGCAAAAAGGGTTACTCGTGGCTCTAGGACAAAACACAGCCCATAAGGACGAAAAGGATGGGATGGGCTTGAAAATACAGCCATGGGATGACACTAAGGATATGAATAGTACACTCTAGGATGCGGGCAGAAACAGGGGTAGCAAAAAGAACAAAGAACACAGAGTGTAAAACACATGCACAATATACAGCAAACACAGATGCAATGTGAGCTTGCAGACAACTGAAGAAAAAGCAAGGTATATTATATTATTACTAAACACACAAACCCAAGAAGATCTTAAAGAGAGGGGGAAGAAGCAGTCACCAACAGTTTTGAGCTCTTCTCCATGAAGGATTCATGATGTTGATGACTGCCTATAGCCTCCACGTCTGACTGAAGGTCCCAGAGGTGCAGTGGAAGAGGTGAGGACAGCATCAGAAAATAGGATAAATATCAGAAAATTTATGTGCAGATCACTTTAGCTGCATATAATTTGCATTATAAATGTTTATATCAGTGTTACTGTAATAATTCTCTGATTATACTGTTAAGACTTTAATTAAACTAATAATAAACTCTTGACTATGCATACAAAGCGTGTTATTTTTGCCTATAGCAAGGTTTTGAATGTAATAAATTGGTGGGAGTTTAAGCAACCTGTTCTGTAACTTGGATGCAACAAATTAGTAACAAAGGGAGGGTGTAAAAAGTGATCTCTCAGCATGTATTTCTTCCAGTATCATCACCTCCTGCAAACTAACTGTCATAGAAGTCTGGAGGAAGAAAGGAGAACATCCCACATGCCACCTGTTCAGAGGCAGTAAGCAGTCCATCCACAGGTGTTCATGCCATAGTACCAACCTCTCTTCCTTGCAGACCATAAAGAGACTGGTCATCCTGATTTTCCTTTTGCATGTCCCCAGAACAGAGGACTGTTTCTCTGTTGGTAGGCTACACGCCTTTGTTTTATTGATATTCATTTAATCATTTAAAATATAAACCTTTTCTCATCTGACAAAACTGGACAAAATTCTTTGCAGTATAGAACAGCAAAATATGTGTAACTCAGAAGAAGCAGTATATTCAGCTCAAGGTTGTGCTTGAACATGGACTTGTGCAGTAAATGAAAATCAGTAAACAAGTGAAATAAAATCTTCTCAAATCTCCCCAAACTCCTCTGTGTCTGAGCATGCACACAGAATCTGTTTTCAGTTGTGCCCTCAATAATTTGTGTTTTTTATTCCAAGATGGAGAGCATAACAGATTCATGTTTTCCTTATTCCACGTGCACGTGTAAATTTACCAGATTCGGGGAAATTTTAGCATCTGTGTAATGTAACAGTATCATTAGGGACATGACTTTTAATGAGAGGAATATATTTCTCTGTCAATACTTTGTGAAAAAAGTATTTCACATATGTATTCAAATCACTAAATAATGAAAAGCATGATTGTTTCCTCATTCAGGGCTTAACACTGAGTAGCTGACTGATCTTTCGAGTTGCTGAATACCTTTTACTCTGAATGACATCAGTGTAAATCTGACAGGTAAAATTCCAATAATATGTAGACAAATAAGAACAAGTGATTTCAAGAGTGTTAAAATCTTCATCTACTGTTTTTACAAGATATACAGTAGTAAATGAATAATTCCAGATTTTGATGTTAATAAGTAAAAATATCCATATTGGCACACTAGCCACAAATGAAAGGCAGCAACCCGTCTTTTATAAAAAAAGAATTATTATTTTGTCAAATCGAGCAAGATCTCATTAATAAAATAAGGATTGTGCTCAAAAGACTCTTCATCATTAAACTGTAAGCCAGTGAGAGAAATTACACTGAGGAAAGCACTCATAAAAATATTTAGAAGATGAGTCTTTGCTGCCAGTCAAACCCTGCATCAATTATACATTACATGTGAAAGACCTTGTTGGCTGCAACCTCCTCCTGCATTAGCCAAATCTTACAACCAGGCAAGGGGAGAATCCTTTCATTAAAGAACAGTCTGGATCACACAGAGTCTTTTATTGTCTCAGAGTGAAGGTTGTGCCTGGGTACTGCGGAGATAAAAGGGATACAAAGGCAGGTCAACCCCACTGTATGGAATTGCCTTATGCAATCTGATGAAGTCTGTCTTGTGTATCAATATGTTCTATTTCCCTTTTAGACAAGATGCTGCAGCACAGCTGTGCCTCCATAGACACAGCACAACACAAGTAACAAAAAAAATCCCAGACGCTTTCTGAAAAATACAGTGCCGCTTCAGGGAGATGGTGGGGCAGCATAGGCAAAAACCCATCAATTTGCGCTTTTTTTCTTTTATGAAAAATAATCTAGTCCATTTTAATTTTTTTTAATTCTTTTTTTCCTATAGTTAAAATAAAAATATGAATTTATTTCCTTTTTAGCTAAAGAAAATCCATGGTCACTACAAGAATATAAAGGAGTTTATCGACATTTGTGCAGCAAACAATGCAATTGTAATCTAGGTTGTCAAGTGTCACTATATGGAAATAATAAATCACAATCTGTCTGGAAGAAAATATATAAAAATTTAGAGCATTAAAACAGATAAATGGCATACAACATCTTGCTGTAAATGAGACATTATGCTAGCAGAAAGAAAGAGGAATAGTTCCAAAAAAGAAAACTTTCATCAATGGCTATACTCATGACACATCAATTTAGCTATCAATCAATCTACATTTTATGGACAGATCTGTCTTACTACTCAGTCAGACTCTTTTTTTATCTGTCTTCATCAGAAATACCGGTTCATTTTTGCATTCCCACTACACTGTTTCTACTTGTATTTAAAAAAGACCACACCAGCTTGGGTCACTTCTAATAAATTAATTGAAGCAGAGAACTGAACTGCATCTGGAGGACTGCAGAATCAGTAACTTGTCATCTTTCCCCCTGGGTCAAGGAATATGCAAATTCTTTTACAAACCAATATAGTTCCCAGATAGACCCAGAGGCTTTTCCCTCAGAATATGGCAGTCAATTCCATGGCCTGAATTTGGTCTCAAGGGAATACAGTCAAAGCCTCCCTCTACCTGAAACACCTTGCAAGGTTTGGGTAAGGTTTAGTTCAAGAAGTTCAATCTGAATTCTGTCCTAACGTGCGTGCATGTGGTACACACGGGTTTGTCCCTGTGCACCAGTGCTGTGAGTCCCTTATACAACAAATGAAAATCCAGACCACAGTTTAGTTGCCTGCACTCAGGGGTCTAATTTTACTTCAGAGACATGAAGACATCACAGCTGGCCTCGAGACACAAACAGAGACTTCAGGGCCTTCCATGGGTCCTTCTCCATGTGCCAAAGCAGAGGAGCACCATTCATACAGAAACACTTCTTACGCAAGGACTTCCTTACCTGTGTCAGCCCAGCATCTGATCCAAAGCCTGCCATTATATTCTCATTAACACCTCAAGCAACTGAGACAAACCCTTCTTCTCTCAGCCTAAATGATTTGGGTTAAATTGGGACACTTTTGTTGACACTGGGTTAATGTCCTGAAATCAATTTAATGGCACAAACAATAAACTACTGTCCCTTAAAAGTAGGGGAACAGAACTGTAACCTTTGAGATTTTGAGGAATGTAATGATAGTGTTGCTGAATAATAAACCATACCTGCAGAAAAAAAAGGAAATTATAAAAAAAACCCTCCTTTTTTTTTTTCAACAAAGAATTAAAAACAAGACATTGCATGTCTGCAATAAAACCTAGAAATTTCTTGGATTAAGATTGCAGGCTTCTCAAATGATCTTTGGTCTGCTAATTATTTAAATGTATTTTAAAACAAGGATTGCAATCCTAAATTGATATTGCAATAAAGTGTTTGTATGGGACCCTTAAAATGAGCAGGATAATAAAATCAGAAAACATCAGCTGCTAAGGGGCTCAGTTTACAATTTTGTGATCTGCTTAAGGTGGAGAAGAAGAAAATATCAGTAGACAGAACAGGACACTTGACAATCACACCGTTCTGTCCTTGGGTTTTATTTTATTTTATTTTGTATTGGTTTTGTGGTGCACCTGCTACCTGCTAAACTTCAGCTCTTTATTTAAAAACTTAACCCTTTTCTTTCACTTCATTCATATGAAAGCAGATTAACTAAGCGTTGTATGTGCTATTCAGTCAGGGAAATGGGTGAATTCAGAGACTTTTGGAGTCCCTGCTCCACCTCTGTCAATGTTAGCTCTTAAAAGTGTTTAAAATTCAGTCTCTCTTGAATTCAGCTTATGAAGCAAAATTCTTGTGAACAGGAAGCCATCGTGTCACAGAATGACCACAGGACTCACTGAGTCTCATTATGTGCAGTGCATGTTACATTGGTCACACAAGTTTGCATCAATCATAAAACGTCCTGAAGCGCAGGGCAACCAGGGATGTGCTTACAGCATCTTCTTACAGACATGACAGGACACATCTACAGCCCAGTCTGCCACTGATGATACCAATGAATTTATCACAGCTTTGCCAACCACTCTTGTTTCTAAATATCTCTGCAAAGAAGAAAGAAAATATTTATCTCAAATATTTCTCCAGTGTTCAGGGCTAGAAAAAGCATGAAATCATCTGATCACGGCATGAAATTTCCATCTGATGCTACTCTGACTCCATCCTCCTAGATACTTGGTATCTTCATGGAGACAGAAGGAATAGTCTTTTTCTGGAGGATGACAGAAGAATGTTAACATAGCTATACCTAATTTGACAATTAGAGATTTAACAATCTCTAATTTGAAAGATCTGCTCAATTCTGAGGAGTTACAATGCCCTTAATTGTTAGACCTTTATTCTTTCAACAACTAAAGCCAACATTTTCTAAAGAATTCTGTAGCACTTCCTGAGTCCAACTTTGGTTGTCTGCCAACACAATGTGATGCCATTTGATGGCCTCCCTAGATTTCCTTGTGTGAAACCATACCGAACTCAGTTTTTCATGCAGTTGTTGAAGTGTCTCAGTTCACTTCCTTCCAGCCTTTCCTCTTAAACACAGTCAGGAAAAGAAGATAAGGAAACACAGGTTGTACAACTGATGTTAGGGATGGGAGCAATCATATAAAGAAGAGGACTTAAGGTTTTTTTCCTCAATGCCATGCTGTTTCCTCAATATTCTGATTGATATGACGCTTCTTTGCTTTCAGAAGAGCATCTGCTCTGCTGCTTGTCACCTTATTCCGCTTTGCAAGAGAGGAATTTGTACTCCTCTCAGTCTTAGCTGCATCTTGCTAGCATGATCTATACCTGTAAAGGTTCTCTTTATATTTTCTTTGACTCTACCACGTTCAGACAGAGAGCAACTTTTCTTTCTCAGTAGAATAGAAAACCTCAGGCAGAATTTGTTTCACCCAGCACAACCCCTAAAAATTATTAATCTGACTTTCCTCCAGTTGTTTCTCTTCCTTACCGTCACATTTTCTCTCCTGTTTCTTCACAAACTTCTCTATTTCCTCTTTTGAATTATTTTCTGTCTTACAACACCACTGCTCTTGCTGTTTAAAAACCAATAGAATTTAAATAACCTCCTGGTTTCCTAAACTGTTTTTCTGTCCTTTTTAAGGACCACCTTCCTCAATGGTGGAAGACTGCAATGCAGACTAATAGGTAACTATAATAGATTGTTCATGCTGTTTACAACATAGAGTAGATTTTGCCAAATTAGACAGATTGTCTCTAAAATAGTTGAGCAATTTTCTAAAAATAAGGATCTTCCTAATTCAACCTCACTTACAGAGGTTTCTGGTTTTGAATATGTGCCCAGAGACAAAAAGTAGTATAAAAAAGTCTGTCATCATTAAACACAGTATTTTCTTTAAGAACTGCTCCAGAATGTGATTACCAAATTGAGTGATAGATAATTCAAAAAGTATAAGGAAGAATGACACCCGCTTTGTTTGCACAGAGATTTCTGCTATACAGAATCAAAGAATCACTAAGGTTGGAAAAGACCTCCAAGATCACCAAGTTCAACCAAACAGCACCATGTCAAGTAAACCATATTGCAAAGTGCCACGTCTACTCATTTTTGAACACTTCCAGAATGGTGGCTCCACCACATCCCCGGGCCTGTTCCAATGCTTAACTACTGTTTCAGTGAAGAAATTTTTTTGATATCCAACCTGAACCTCTCTTTGTCAGTTTGAGGCCATTTCCCCTTTTTCTATCACACTGGGGTGTTTCTGCATGGAACAGAGTATGGAAATGAGAGCTCTAATCCACATCTCTCACCTTTTATGCTTTTTCCAGGTGGTGTGAGCCATAGAAAGGTGGGTACAAGACAGTGCAAGGTATATGCAAACATACCTACAAAGATAAAAAAGGCAAACCGGAGCCATAGAACAGAAAATCAGGTAAATGATGTATGCCAGAAAAGTCCTGCTAAGATCTGTGATCTTTTAAAGGGAAAGGTGGGGCACAGTTCTTGTCTTTCTCATCAGATTTCTATAATATGTATCTCTAAAACAGCTTGAAAAAATCAGGAGGTTTTCTAGGAGTTCAGCTGAAGTCCTGCTGCCAGAAGCCAGTGAGAACACAAGTGAAAGGGACGGAACAAAAGCAGAGCCTCAGAAACTCCCAGAGAGTCACTCTAACCTACATGGGGCTGCTGAGGCAGCCTACCACTGAGGAGCAAACCCAGTCAAGCTGGTGGATATGGAAGAAACAGACATGCATGAGCACTAGAGGAGATTTAACAATCTCTTCTTTCTTGCTGTCAATGTCCCAGCTCTTTGGAAACCTGTCTACAGACAAGCTTTCCTAAAGGATACCTCAGAGAAAGAGCCTAAAAGTGTTCCTTTGAATCATCATTGGGGAATTCCATTTTTTTTCCTTTGGATAAAGCTGAAACGTAGGGATACTAGCTATCTAAGTTAGGTATCTGAATTTTGATACTGTTGTTATTCCTATTATTCTCTGCGGTCTCAGTTTATTATCTGTAAAACAAGGATAGCCACTCTACATGGAAGTCAAAGGAATGCTACAATGACAAATGTGTCAGAATGGTTGCAGGGTTATAGTTAGACAATGGAAAAAGTATTATTGTATTTGTAGATAAATTGCCCTGTGATGCCATTACCGTTCTCTCAATTTTATTATTTTTATTCACAGATAATAACATGATGTGCCCTCGGCATGTATGAAGAAACAATTTTGCAAATGCTTGACTATCAGATAACAAAAAATATATTTTCTCTCGAAGAGTTTGCCACCTCTGATGTGATAGTGAGAAATAAAACATGACAGTAGTAAGTTCCAGCTCAGAAAAACAAAGGGCAAAGCATCTTGCCATCCTCTAATGGAACATCATCTAACATGCAGATATGTCCCTGCCCCTCAACAAAACACATAGCCAAAAAACCCCCAATAAATAAAATACTTCCCTCTGTGCTATATTCATGGTTCTATTAACATATTTTCTCAGCCCTGTGAAAGAAAACCTGATTTTAAAAGGATTCTAAGGCACAACAAGCAGGCAAGCAAACTGCCCTGAGAACAACACGCACACAAAATGCAACACCTGGTAAAGCAAGTCAAATAAGTGGTAATGGAAAATGGCAAATAAAGCCGGGAAGGTTTTATTAGATGCAAAGACAAACCTTGCTCTCGATGCTCCACAAAACCATATTTTCCTTTTAGAATCTTCTGAATTGCATCCAAGACCGTGAGAGTTTCATTTCAGGTTTCTGACCTCTTCCAAGGGAAGGATTCAAAACCTTAAGCAGACCGTGGACTATTCCCTACTGATTTTAAATCCTTTTGAATCAGATGCTCAAGGTTGGTTTCTTCATTTCACCTAGTGGTATCCATCAGAAAACTAGACATGTAGTCTAAGATAGTTAGCATCATACTTTAAATGAAGAGAGAATGGCACCTCTGGGAAGAAATGCATCTGTCACAAATATGGGGGGTTTTTTTTGACAGGGAAGGAGCCCTCTCTAAATTCCTATATGAACTTTAAAGGGATCCTAGAAGGCTGGTCAGATGGACTGAAAAATATAGAAAAAATGTCATCCTCCTTTGACATGAAAAACAGCATAAGATTACAATTCTGCAATGAAGATATACATTTTAAATTTAAACTTAACTTGAACTACATTCAACTGCCTTCTTGAAAATCCTGCCTTAGGCTTGAAAGCAGAAATAGAGATGGCAAACTTGAAATCACAGCCAAAGAAGATGGGTAGTGATATTGACAGAAAGCTTTAAGGCTGTGGGACATTTACATGGTTTTGAAGGAATTCCATCTCATGTTCAAACCTGCAAGAGTGTAATGTCTCCATTCACTACTGGCTTCATTTGTTGTCAGTGCCTGGGTCATGTGGATTTGCACAGATTTGTTAGCCAGCATTTTTGTTCTTCACTAGAGCAAACTCTTGAAGTTTGAGAACCCAACCTTTGTTTGCTATATTTATTTGTTGTTTCCCAGTGCCTCATTTTGCTACACACTCAGTATAAGGGCATTTCTTGTCTGAGCTCTCTCCTGACACTTTTTGTGAAAGGTGACTGTCACAGCACATGAGAAAAGCACATAACAGGCCAAGCTCCCATATAAAAGTTCAGAGCAGGAACAATTGGTCAACAAGACCCTGTAGCTTCCTTTAGCCCTTTCCTTCTACTCCTTGATAGAGGACAAAAAATTATATCTAAACTCTGGCTTATGGAGCTGAAGAACAATTCTAATTTTTTGCATGAGACAGATAAACAGGGATTTTAGTGCCACTGTGTGACAGGAGCCTGCAACCTGCTGATGACCGGAGCAGTGCTCCAGCTTGAGCACGTGTGTGCTGCTGTGTGCCGTCACCAGCCAGGAGTGAGAGGGGTGCTTTCAGCATCCTGGCCACCTAAAGGAATCCAGGCATTGGATGAAATAGAAAGGACTTCCACAAATAAAGAACAACTTGTTCAAAGCAAGTCGAATCTCTTTCATTCATTTGAACATTCCACAGACTGGTGCAAGTGAAGAACAAGAGAACTGTTCAGGAAAAGGTGGTTGAGGCAGGTGGAAGAAAGACTAAATCCTCTCTCTCTGTCAGCGTTCTACAGCTCTGCACACAGATTGTCAAATGATATTGCTGGCTGTGGAAGAGCTTTCCTATTCATCCCATCTTTTGGAGTTCTTGAAAACATTGATGTAACTTTGTGGCAAATTTGCAAACAAAAGTGGTGATATATACAGTTCATTCTTTCAATATTTTGATTGTTTTATGCAATTCACATTCAAAGGGTGTGAGAATAGATTATAAGCTTTTCTTAAAACCTGTACAATCACCTAAACACACCTAAACACACCTTACCAGTGTGAGAGGTAAACAATTAGAGCACCAATTCACTTCTGCACTTTTAGTTCATGGAATCACTTAAAACTTTTCAAAATAATGTAAAAGTAACTTTTTTGATGCTAGATTCCCTCATACACACTCCGCCATGCTGTAAATAACTCTATCAGGTGCAGAACAACAGGGAAATCACAGCTGCTGCAGATATGAGAAACACAGATCTCAGCAGCCGTGACGGTATCAGTCTCAGTCACAGGGATAAATCTGAATATTTTAATATTGCTCATGAAGTCACAATGCTTCATTGCCTTCTTGAGAGCTAGCAAGTAAGTAAGATGGATGTACTGTAACAGCAAGAGCCAGAAAACTCGGCAGTCAAGGTTTGCCCCATTCATTTGTAAAGTTTATAGCCTTGGATAACATAGATTGTAGAAAGTGTAAATGGTCCACTACCAGAATTTACTGACCTGGAAGGAAAAGGGTGGGAAATAAACATGGACAATGGTAATAAAACAGGGCAGCCTTGTCTGCCAGTTGCCTGAAATATTTTACTGTGATTCAGCACATCCTTACTGAGCAATTTGTTGTCCAGTGTTGCATAATTAAAAGAATTGTCAGCTAAAAGTTGTATTCTTTGCAGTGAAGTCCGTGAGTAGAGATGGCATTTCCGAAGCACCCTGTGGTGGGCAGGTTAAACCTGTCTGCTCGTGTGAGAGTGACAGAGCAGGATGCAGAAAGGTCATTTTTTTCCCTTTGTAGAAGTGAGGAAGCCTCCATGTTCCTCTGGGCATACAGAGGCAATACAGAGGCTCTCTATGTTCAGAGGAAGTCAACAGAAGCTCCGTTAGAGAAGTTATATTTTCCCAGATATTAGTCCTGGAAACAGGTGTTACAGTCCTTGAACAAGTTATTAACCTTGGGATCACCCACAAGAGACCACTTGCAAAACAGAAAAATACAATAAACCCTCTGAAAATTTCATCCAAAACGTGTTTCAAAAATATTATTAAAAGAGATCAAAAGCCTCAATAAACCCTGTATGTCAAGAATAGCATGAGATGGTAAGGTAATTACTTAGGCAGCCCTGAGTAATTGATCATACCTGATGCATTAGAAGGAAGTTAAGTTAATAAAAATGTAATCAGTGGTGCTTGACAATTTGCCTAAATCTGTCTATAGGTTTAGTCCCCAGCAAATGAGCAGACATCTTGGGGTTTTTGTTATTCGGATTGTTCGTATCTCCTTTCGAAATCCTCTGTCCACAATTAAATCCTATTTCACCAACAGCAGAGGAAAAGTTCCTAAAAGTGCTAATATTTTGTCTCTTAGGATCGGTGAAAAATCTTGAATTATAATCTTTGTTCCTAAATATTCCCAGTGCGTCTTTCTGACTCTGGCACTTTCTGACTATGGTACTTTCTGTTTGCACAACCCTTCCTTTTCCTACTCGCACTGTAACTCCTTAGCTTCCTGGCAAGTATTCTTGACACCTGCCAGGCCTTTCCCTTCATCAAAAATGATGGGAAGCTTGAGGACAAAGCAGGGTGAAAGGAATGCTTCTTTGACATGTGAAGTTGTTTCAGCAGTGAAGTGCTATGAACTAGGCTGTGGAAGATGGACAAAATTACCGAATATATTTTATCTGCTCCGACATACTACCCCCAAAAGTATAAATATATCCAATTTCATCCAGGCTCTGATTTGCTCATTTTTCACAGATGTTTAAACCCAGATGTTTAAAAAAAATAATAATTCCCCTTCCAGAAAGAGTGCCTTTCATCTCTATGAAAATGTGAAGGTGATGGAGTAAAAATATTTGGCTTTTGGAACAAACAAAAAATATCCTCGAAATCCATAAATGTGTTTTTCAATCAGTTTTAGTGGCAATTGCTTATAACACAGAATTTATATTGCCTAGAGAATGAGATGGCGATCAGAATTACCTTTCCCCAGGTGCAATACATACAAACAACTAAAATTCAATGTAGGCCAAAAAAAAAAAAGACTGCTAACCTCTTCCTTGTGAGGAAAGATGACCCCGAGAGGTCAAACAAAAGATCTGAAATAGATCTGGGGCTTGAACTTTTTTTTTTTTTACAGGGAGTTTACTGCCTCAATAGCAAGACTACTTGTTGAAAAATACTAAACAAAAATCAATCCATTTTTAAATCTAACTTTTCCAACCCCAACATTATAATACTTTAGTTTCATTCTCTGTGAGCTCATTTTGTGTTCATTAAACTGAAGGGCAGACAGTTAAAAAGCTGTCCTAATTACCCACCTTTCCAAAAACATTTAATAAAATTTATGAATCCAATCTTTTCAAATAATGAAAAGAGTTCTAATTATTTTTCAATTAAAATGTCACATTCCTTAGAATGTTTATGTTATTTGCGTGAACCTCTCTTACTTCCCTTCAACTTAAACAAACTTTCCACATATTGCTATTCATGCAGTGCTATGAATTATTTCTATGACTACTCTTCTGGAGAGGGGAAATTTGATATAATTGCCTTAAATATTTCTTTGCATGACTAAGTACATCTTTGGTAGAGTAATGGAGTTTACAGGGCACAAAGTATGCCGTTAAAGTGATGAAAACCAGTAAATTTAAGGCATTTGTTAACACCGATGAGAGCCCACGCCATGTCTGAGGCTGAACAAGAAAGCTTTTAGTTTGGTGAACCGTATTTAATTCAGAAATATGACAGCCCTTCAACAGCTGACCGATACCATCCTGCCAAAGTCTTCTTTATGCTTCAGAGTAGCGTAAAGATTTATCTCTGAAATGGCGTGATAGAAAAACTTACTCAGCTTGCCAACAAGCTACCAAAAGAGCCAAGTTCTCCATTTTAGACAATACACAACATACAAACGTGTTCGGTGTTACCAGATGCCTGTTCCTCTGATGTACCTTGTACATAGATAAACTTCATAAATGACCAGTACCACAGAGCAGCAATGAGGACACATTCTCTAACGCTGCCTGATGCAGTAACTGCTGAGGAGATAAACTGCATTGCTGATGTCTGACTCAGGTTTGCACAAGAGAGGTTTCTACTGGGTATTGTTCAAGTAGTTCAAATGAACTTTCATTTCCATTTCAGAACTCTTTCCATAGCCCTTTGGATTTCTTGCCGCATCTAGTTTAAAAGCATTTTGTTAAAAACGCAGGTGGAAAATTCATCTCTCCAGAATTGCCACACTGGAGCACCAAAATCTTTCCTGTCCCTCCCCAGGACTACTGTCCCTGTTGGTCAACCTTTATGTGGTGCATGCTCTGCCCATGATTAGACAGCCCCAGCAGGAAACCCAGAATGATGGGTTCATTAAACTCTCTCCTCAGTTGTTTTGTGCAAGGATGACACCCCACTCATCCCTAGGGAATGGCATTACAGCTCTCCAGAGCCAAAAACCCTGGCTGCTACAATGACAATGAAGGTTTTGCAGCTGCTGGAAATTTCTGTTCATAAATTCGGTACAGCACTGTTGAAGTCTTCTGACACACTCTTTCCAATCCACCAAAGGATTTGACTTCTGAGATGTGTAAGGATGGAAAAGCCCAACTTCATGTCTTCAAGAGAGGAAGAGATGTGAATCTTAGGGAGTTGCTCAACATTGGACCTAAAACCTAATTCTTTATACTCTTTCCTGTCACCTTGGACACATATTTTCACCCAAGGAAATTAAGTGTAAAATGCTGTCATTTTTAGATAGCATTTCTGACAACTGTTTTGCACAGATGTAAGTTATTGCCTACTTGCAATGCTAAAAAGCTAGAGATTAGAGCAGGGAGCAACCCTTCATGTCTGCTTCTAGTTACCTAAAACAGTTGAAAATTTTTTATTTTTTAAGGACCAAAAGAATCCTAAAAGACAGAAAGGTGTCCTTTTTTTGAAGAAAAATTATAGATGATTGTACAAAATAAGTTAACGGAGATGGGGGCAGGTTTGCTAGGGAAAGATAGTAGTGAGTCTGGGATATAAAGGAAATCAGCCTTCATTTGTACAACTGAGACCCCATATGAAATATTAATCTTGCTCACTTACAAATCCCACACTGTAATATTTCTTTAATTTGTTTATAAACCCTGAGCACCCTCTCCTACACTCTCCAGCAAAATCAAGATCTCTTGAAATGAAACTCTGATTTTTCAAATTCCTTATGCCTTTTTGAATTATATAAACCAGGGAATGTGGTGATTATTACACAGTTGGATGTCACAATGCATGGACAATTTCAACAGGATGAAAGTGAGAAAGAGTTAGGAGAAAAAAAAAAAACTTAACAGAACACCAGCGCTCCAGATAGCAAATGTAAAACAATAATTATAGACAGGCTGATATCTAAACTCTGAAAGAAAAGACTAAAGATTAAAAAAAAAAAAAAATCTGTCTAATAGGCACATAGGGGTAGAGTATGATAACATGAAAGATAAAAAAGTGCAGCGCTTTTGCAAGTATAACAAATTCAAATGGTTGATGGGAAAAGCATGACTAGCAACTCAGAGGCTGCAAAAGAGACAAAGTGTAAAAAGAACTAGAGAAAGGGAATCAGATGTGTGAAATGAGGTCACTAGACAAGTGAGAAAAGAGGTGAGATCTCGACTGTACTCTTGCAGCCGCCAGCTTGTTTGGGCGTGGGCTCCTACCAGCCTTTGTGGGATGCTGGGTGGATGTGCCGGGCAGCACAGCAGAGCGGGGCTGGCAGGTGGGCAGGCTGCAGGCAGGGACTGTACACCCCACCACGCTGGCAGCAGCAGGTTAAATGCTTTCTGCAGAGTGAGGAAAGAGGCCCCCACACAGCAGAGTGTTTAAGCTAACAGGTGGGGTGAGAAGATCTGACAGACAAAGCTTATTACAGTCTCCCAGCAGAGCATGATGTGGATAGATGCTCCTAATGACCGTATACAAGGTGACTGACTCACTCCTATCTGTTGAACAGCTTGAAAGGAGGATATTTTACCCTGAGGTAGACTGACCTGTCTACTTCATACCTTTTTTTTTTTTTCTTCTTTTAGCATTTAATAATGAAAGCTTCCTCTCACGCAGCAGATTGGCTGCTGCCACAGTGTCCCCATGGCCATGAAACCAACAGTGTCCAGCAAGCCCTAGATAATCTTTGCCCTGCAGAACCACAGAGAATGGCTCTGCGTAAAGCATTTGGAAGGGCATGAGCTGCACGGGGGAAACCCGAGGGGTTATTACCTGTGCATTGATCTCTGGTGTGGCTGCCTGACTACATCTCTTTGAAGCTGCAGGACATTAAGTCTGTGCCATGATTTTTCTTCTTCTCAGTGCTATTCCTAATAGGACTGCTAGATAATATTTTCATACATTTTTGCTTCTCTTATCTGGTCTCTGAACACTGTTGAAACTGATAATGCATTTCAAACTCCTCTTGGAGAAAAATAGGCTAATGTTTAAGGAATAGAGAAGCCACGGGGGTTAGGAATAGGGCTGTTTCACAGAGAGAAAAATAACAACGAAATTTTATACAGGTCACAGTGTGTGTAGAAGGGACACAGAAGTGTCTTCTCACTGTTGCAAACACAATTTTGTGTGTTTATGACTGTGTCTGCAATGGAGATAGAGAGCAGTACTGACTAAAAGCAAATTTCAGCTTGAGCATTTGAGGAGATTTGGGACATGATGAGTACAGATTGTTGTCTGACATTCCTAATAACGATTCAAATTTGGCCATTCCCACAATGATTGTGTTGTGGTTTATTTTTCCCATACGTAAAATTGGCTACAGTCCAACTCATATGCCTACAGATATTTACTGTAAACAAACGAGCTATTTCTATTCTCTATGAACAAGACATATTTATTATAATATACAGTATAGCCCAGGGATAGACTCCCTGGCAGGGTGCTGGGAGAAGTACCTCTGTGCAGAACAAATACTCCTGATTGGCCACAGTATTGCCTCCTCATCCTTGTCACAGCTTTATCTGCCCTCATACAGCCAGCGGGCATTCATTAGAAACGGGTGCCTGTAGTAAATCTTAGATGATGTCTGTGAAGAGAAAAATGAAGTTTTGGGGAAAAAGCAGGGTAGTGAGAAGAGTTCCATATATTTGTGTTTTCCCATAGGGTCAAAGCATTTGAAGTAGAGAGAAAGTGGGGATCCTGTGAGGACTGAGTTTCCCTTTCCTTACAAACAAGCACTGGGATTCCCAAGGGTGAGAGGTCATAGGTGTAGGGAGGAAGGCCTCCTACCGAGCCAAGCACAAACCCTGCAGCTCTCAGGAGTCAGCAGCTGTGGGGGACTGGGTTTCCCAAAAGCATTTTCTAAGTGCTATTTCTACTGAGGCAGAATGAATCATCTCAATGCAGCAGGTTCTGCTCAGACTTATGAGCATTTTGTATAGCAGTGTAGTAAAGCAGACATGTCCATTCGGTGTACATATTAGTAGGGATTTATCTCACCTGACTCCTCATGGGTCACCAGGTCCGGCCACAGCAAATGGAGAGAATGAGGCAGTTCCCTCACTGGCTTCAAATATCTGGCTTTAAATAAGATGGCTTCTGTCCGTGAAGTGCTTGTTTTCCTCCACTGACTAAAAAGGGATTGTAAACAACACACTCGGATGTGGGTATCTACTCTGTAGACGCCTAAAGTTGTCAGGATGAATGCTTTCCTATCTGTCTGAACCAAATCACAAACTCCATTTCGTTAATGAAAATTGCCTTCCAACTTCTGCTTTAAACTTATAATTTAGAAGTTGTTGTTGAAGATCAAACATTGGAGATCAACCAAGTGTCATTAATAAATGGAGAGTAGATGCAAGCAGCAGAATAGATGTAAACAAAGAATAAATGGTATGGATAGGAAGGAGGCTATGGTTTTGCAGGTAGCTATGGTATGATGGACCAAATGTGGAAGGAGCCTGAGCTGAAGAAGGTTTCTTATGATCCTGGACAGAGTTATCAAAGACAAAATGTCTCTCATAAATATGACAGCAATGAAGACAGAGATTTTGTCTGAAACTTTGCACTCAGTTTAACTGCTAGAGGAAATTCAGTAACTCACAGGCCATCGAGCAAGGAAGATATTGAGCATGTCCTTTGTCTAGTCTGTCTCTGTGAGTTTGTGAGGAAAAGGTGTGGTTATTTAAGAAGCTGTTTTGGAAAGCCATTTTGCTCTGCTTTTACTATCAGAACAATTTGAGCATTTGCATTGTCTGGGAAAAGGTACATCTTTATTGTGAAGAGTAATTAGAGGGAGGAAGTTTCAGCCTAGTTTGCAAAGTGGTCAAGCAGAACGTATCATATAGGTGACTGTCTCTGACCACATAAATCTGCTCAGCAAGCAAGTACTGAAGAACCACAAACTGGATCCAGTATATCAGCCTGGGAGCACCCAGCTGTGGTAAGCTCTTTGGTTGCAATGATTCCATTCACTGCGAGGCCGTTCATCTTGGTTAGGGGGGACTGCTGCACGCTCAGATCTGCAAGTAGTCAAATCAGGCAGCCTGGTCTGGACTGACTCCAGTGACACTGCAGTCATAGGAAATGATGCTTCCACTCGATTGCATGCCACCAAACAGACAGTATGCTTCCTACAGCATCCTCCTGCCAGTGAAAGAAGAAGCCACTTCCACATCTGGAGGCATACTCTTCAAGGGTTTGTAAAGTCACCCAAACACAAAGCGTGTAACATTTTTTCACAGTATTTCCTGCTTATCTTATGGAAATTCGTTATATGGCCTAGTAAATTCAAATGGTTTTGCTGACCTTTCCTTGATAGTTTTCTCTAATGTGAGACTTTTTAATAAAGCACCCATTGAACATACCAAACCTGCCACATCAGTTCATTTTTATTAAATATTGTGTCACCTTCATTGCTAGACACTGTGATACAACATGATATCTGATTAGAGAGTTTATTTCTTGGTTGACGGTTTCATTACAAATAGAAAAGAAGAAAAGAAAAAATATATCACCCACATATCTTTTTCTTGCACATATTCCCACCCATTATCTGGAAAAAAACAAAAGAGTTTGTTGGGCTTCAGCAGATGAACCAGATACTTCAGTTTCAGATCTCATGCAGGACTGGTTCACGGAACATGTCTGGAATTCTTCACCAATAATAATCTGTAGCTCATTAACCATCGTAACTATTTCCTGGTCCGTTTCCTTCCAATAATAAACATAGTGGCTCGTAATTTGCTAGGCAAGGAAAACATCTACTTATTCCAATTCGTAAAACAAATCCTGCTCTTTATTTAAGGCCGTTATGAGCACTCCAGGCTAGAATTTTGCACTCAGAAAATCCATCTCACAATTAAAATAACTGACAGGGATGGGTCACAATTCTCCTGGTTTCCAGGACACCCAACAGAGTAAGAAAAGCTCATCAATTTTTGTATGTACCGGTAAGACGTTTGTTGACAGCATAGTGGCTTTTATCTATCAATATAGTCTCCCTGGCGATATATGTCAGTGCATCCTGAGACTTTATGGATTTATCCTTGTAAGGATTTTGACATGAATTACAACAGCTTTACCCTCAATGTACGGACAGCAGACATGAGGTATTTGTCCAGAACTATGAAGAAACTGTATCCAGTTTTCTTGAAACCTATCCTAAAGTTTTAAACACAAAGCACCATTATCTCTATCTGATGTCTTTGGGACATCATCTAAAGACATTCAGGATCCATACAGGTCATTTTTTCAGCTCCAAACTGAGCCTTTAGAACAGAAGAAAAGTATTTTATGTCAGATGTTTCTTTTTGGACTGTTGGAAAACACTGGGCCAGGGCATCCAATTGCACAGAACAGGAAGAAAGCATTTTCTGATGCTATAGGACATGTGGTTGCTCCCAATTCTTTCTTCACTTCAATTTATTCGTCCTTCATATTAGAAATGAAACTTCGGCAAGCAGCAGTCCATGGCCGATGTAAACAACGTTCAAATGGCCCACAGTTGCCTTATACCTGGCACAGCCATGAGAACCTTCCCCCAGGCTATGAGAAATGAGCACGGAGTGCTCTTTATGCCTACAAATGCACATGCATGAAGCAAGAGCCATAGGTGGGCTGGTATGAACACACCCCCACATGAGTGCACACAAACATGTGCTCCATGTCTGCCCAGCTGGACGTGTCCCGCTTTCTAGAACGCACTTGAAGGGTCCTGTCACCTTTGTGCTCCATTCACCTGAGTGGTGAACAAATTGGATGGTAAAAGGGCGGAAGGACTGTGCTGGAAAGAAGAGAGAAAGACTGATTATACCTGCATTATGCTCAGTGAAATTAAAGAATAAGCAACCCAAGGAGAGATAAAAAGTATGCAACAGTCTGGCTTTTGACATGGGACGTCCAAAATTCTAGAGTCTTGGATCCTATGCATCTGCTTGGATCCTTGAGGCTATTTTTGCCACACCTTTCCCGTGACTTTGACCCACATGAAAAATCCCAAGTGAATTTATCCTACAGTGCAGATCAATTAACAGCCTTCCACAACACTTATTTCCCAGGAGTTGGATATGAGTGTGGCCTTTCCTCCAAGCCTTTGTCACCTAAAGTGCAAAATCATTTCCCACCAAGATAACATAGACTCATAGAATCAAAAGACCAGGGAAGTCTGATCTATGTCTATAAACCCCCCTGGATTCTTGTTTTCTATGATTTGTAGCCTCTCCTTCGATCCTGCAAATCACAAACATGGTATATGACTTTCAGACATACCTGTCATGCTTTGCATCATATTCAGAGCGGTACCAGGATTGATGTTGCACTGAGTTGGTTTCTAGACAGTACCCCATTGCTGAAAAATATTTTTATATTTTTTAACCAGGTTTGAGAAAACCTGTTTCTGGAGCAGGCACAGGAGTAAATCCCAGAAAACTTGCACTTTTTTTTCCCTACAGCATCAGCTTTTCACAACCTCCCCTAATGAGACTGTTTATGGCTAGATCCCCATCAAAGGTTATGCCTTTTTCAACATGACCTTTAGATTGTGTCAATGTGAGCTTATTACCACATTTAGTAAAATAAAAATGTTGAGAAGCTTGTGCTGTTGTACTATGAGAAAAAGACGTAAATCTATTAAACGACATCAGTAAATTACACATTTTGAGGATAAATATTTTGGCTAATCAGTAAATGTTTGACAATAGTCCCTTGAAAAATAGCAATATATACAACTTGATCTCTAACAGTTATTTATAGTTCTGCAGATAATTCCTCCCCCATTAAAGGATTAAAGGCCAAAGGGTGGCTGTGAGCACTGACACCTCTCCCACAGCGTGTAGATACTCACCCCTGTGACTGCAGTACGTGTATTGAGCAAAGTGACCAATGTCTATCCAGTGCTTGCTTTCTCTTCTCCTTCCTGCGAGAGGTAGTATCGGAAGTACAACGCTGTTGGAAGTTATCTGTGCTGAACATTGCATTAAATAGTACACTGAATTAAGTATGGACAATTTCATGTTAATTAAATATGCCTTGCACTTTAACTGGACAATGGCAATATTTAATTTAATTATTATTTTTTCATTCCCATCTGCGTTTATGGTGAGACCTGACTATGCTGTGAGAATGCTATAAACCACCAAGAGAATCAAGTATGATTCAGAGAACATGAGAGCCAGTCCAGAGAGAGGAATGGCATACACTGAATTTACTTATTAGATTACATAGAGTAGCATACGTCACGTTCTTTTAGCAGAGAAAGCATTAAAAGGAAGCAAATGAGGCAATAAAATCCACAAAATTGGGTGGACAGTAACAAGGAAGAACTTCCAGATTAGGCTGAAGAAATCTCTGAAACTCTGCAGGAGAGAGAAACTCACAGAAGTTTGTAAGTAAAATTGAGGCCAGGGATATAATCCTGGGTGGCACAAATGAATTCCTAATAAAGCTTTTGCATGTATTCTCTAATAAGCAAATACATTCTTTAAAATTAACTATGATCATCAGAAAAGCACTTTCAAGTCATGCATTATAAATAAGCAAATGTATTAAGTAAGTAATCTATAGTTTGATTAAATTCCTCTTTTCACCTCCACTCACAGAGGTGTCTGGGGTATCTTATGTGAACGGCAATAATTCCCAAAAGAAAAAAAATGTATCCCTAACTTGCGAGGATAGATGAAAAAAGCCTCCATTTGATCTCAGTAGTATGCATCAATTAGAATTGCTGCTGACAGTTTTGTGCAGCTTCTCTCAAAAATTTTCTTCTTGTGGCTTACAATGTGACTAGAAATGTAATATCTCCACAAGAGTTAGAGGCCCTGCTGTGCAATATACCTAGTAAATCAGAAGATCCGGCTTTTAAAATAGTCTCCCTAGATCCAAGTAATTCCCTGTTAGCTGAAGATGGGACATCCAAAATGGATTTTAGGAGAAAATGGATGAAGAGGAGTGGTTACATAACATCAATGAACATGAATATCACTGCAGAATTCAACGGCTTGGCACACGTCTATATTAGGGGAGCTTTTTGTATATTATCTACTCAGTGATACAGTATTTTACAGAAAATTCACAATTACATCATTAATGGTTCCAGTAACAGATTTACATTTTGGACTCTGACAGATCTTCTGGGACAGGGCTGCAAGCTGCAATTAGATAAGAAGCAAGTGGAATGGACAAACTTCATTAACTGGCTGTTGGCATGGAGTTTAAAGATCTAATTCTAATCTCAGATACAGGGAAACAGTGAGTAAATGTCACATGTAACCTATAAAAATAATTTATGTTACCTTCTGTCAAGAAACACCAGAGTCAAAACAGATGACCCAGGAGTATTTATTTGGGACAATATGTCTCAGAACTTCTTTAATATTACTTAAAGGTGTTGGGCCGTATAGAAGGTTGGAGAAGGTGTATCTCCCTTGATGTCCAAGAAAATGCACTGTTTTGATTCCCTTGAAGGTGTGAGCCACTCCATGCATTACTAATGAAAAATACAAGCCACTTTATCAGAAGATATGAATGTCCACCAATATAATGAATCACTAATGCATTACAAGTGCAGCATCCCTCCCTTGACTCTTACAAAGATAGAAGAGCTCTATGCATGTTCAGAAAGTACCCTCCCATTACAGAGAGTAAATTTGGAGCTATTCCACTGCTCCAAATTTATACCCATAAACCTCACAACAATATTTTGATCCTTTATTTTAAGTATGAACTAGAAGTTAGAAGCAGAAAGCCATGCCGGACCAGGAAAAGGAGTCATCCTGTCAAAGAATGCAATTAAAAAGAGGATATTTCAAGGATTAATTAGGGCTGGCTGGTCAGAAAAATGTAATGTTTTATGGAAAAGAAATCCTTAACGTTACTAGTACCCCAACAGTGTACAGTCAGAGCATGGATATATATTTCATATTAATTCCTTTCTCAATTTAATAATTTTTCGTCTAAAAGATACTAAATCAGATAAGGAGAAGCTTTGATAGAAGTTACTGGTAGGTAAATCTAATTAAATGGTAAGAAAAAGAGTATAATGGAACAAATAAATTTCCTTTGTAAAAAAGAAAAAAGAAATAGAATTGAATGTATTCCCTTTTTTCAGTACAAAGAATAATCAGATCACACTGCAGTATTGAAAACAACCGTATTAAAACAGATATCTGATTTCATTGGAGTAACAGATGCTTGGCTAATTCAAGATATCAACAAGGATGTGAAAACAGTGGGACATAAAGTCACTCCATGATGTGTCAAAGCTGAGGAAATTTTAAAAGATGCAATTCACTCAGTCACTGGCTTAATTGTGTGAACTGCTGCTACTTTCAAACTTTGTGTTAAAAACATTAGTTTGTCAGTGTCCTACCCTACACCCACTGCAACAGAAGCAGTGACACTCTCACCCTTTGGTGTTCCCAGTGTCTTGATTACTGCAGTCTTTGGATGCCTAAAACTTCTGGAAATTTATCCAGAAAGAAAAAAATTACCTCTTGATTACTTACCTTGTCCCCTTTACCTTTCCTGACTATTGTGGACCTGATTTGGGAAAAGTTTCTTGTGTGTATCTTACTTCGTGTCATTGTTCTTGCAATCACTATGTGCTGTGTGGTAGCTTTACTTTTCAAATAAAGAAACAGAAGCACAGAAAGGCAAGATGTCAACTCGCAGATTAGATGTCAAGGGTAAAGGAAAGATTTGTTATTCCTTTCCTTGTTTCTTTAATTAGCTGAGTTATTTTGCTGATGGCATGGTGGCAATATAAATGATAAATACTCCTTAAAAAATTCATTTTACAAATGAGCAGAGGCAAGATGAGGAACCACAAATATGAGGGTAGATAAAGCAAGTGAGTTTTTTCTTAACCTTCTGCATTTAGAACTCTAAATGTCCCTATCTCAGTAGAGATTTCTGTGCCTCATGGCATGATGGATTACAGCATGTAGCACAAAGCCATGCACACCCATTTCTCTGGTCCACTGCAGAGAGGATCTATTCAAAACAGGGGTTTGAAGTGTTCAAAATCACTTTTCAAGAACAAATTTGGAGGTGGGATATTGCAGAGCGCACATGGTGAACGAGGCTTTGGGCATGTTTTGCCAGGATACACAGATAAAGGACTGGGGAACCACCACAAAAATCCAAGCAAGGCCATAGTGCTGTGCAATATCTGAACATGTTTATAACTTTTGCATGGTAACACATGCAAAACTAAACTGGCCATTGCTTTCAAGAAGATCTACAGATATGAGGCTAACATGCATATTGCAGGCTGAGCACTGAGTTCCTCCTCCAATCTCTTTCTCACAGTAGCTGCTCACTTTTATGCCGGTTCCTGTATTCAGAAAACACTTCATTAAATGGATAATATGGACAAAGAAGGAACGAGGTTTGGATATGCAGAAAGCAACCAAAAGTTTCACAACTGCAGCCCATAGTATTGACTAGAATGTGATTATGGAAGAAACAGAGGAAAGTGGAAAAACATCACAGGCTAGGTAACATCACGGTCCATCTTCTTTGAAGGCTCATGGCAAAAAATTGACTAGAGCCTGCAGCAAGTTCCCTGCTAGGCATCACACCCAGTTCCTGTGGATGACTGCTCCCATTACAGGAATGAAATAGCAGGGAAGAAATAGATCTTGTAAACCCCTGCTTCAAATAATCCTCTAGAGTGCCTCAGCCTCTGTCCCAAATCCACTTTCAAGTATGTGCTAAGAGCAGTAACAGCTAGAAAAGCTTCTCTTTCATGTATCCAGGGAAATCAGAAAGAAAGAGAACTTATGATGTTTCAGCAACACAGGCCAAAACATATAATGGGTATAAAACATGTGAAAGGCATAAAGACAACAATCCTGTTCAGGATCTAGGTGAGACTGTCTGATGAATGGGGAGAGGACATACACAAGAATAATAAATATTTACAGTCAAGGGGAAGGGGAAAAGACAAGGTTCCTAGGTTTCTTCAAATCCATTTCAAGTATGATTACGCTTCACTCTTACATCATTTAAATATTTCAATTCTGTACCTTTGGTGAGTGGCATGATCAAGATCCATTAACTCCAGATTCTTGATCCTTACAAATCAATACTTCCTCCCTTGTCAGTCATGGTACAAGCCTCATGTATAACAAGACTGATGACATGTAAATGCATGAGATCCATAGCCCCTATCACTCTCTGACATTCTGAGCCTCCAATTTCAAATCCTGTCCTACACTCCTCTTCCTCTAACTAAACTCTGATAAGATAAATATCTTATTTCTATTTTCTCATTATTTCTTAGAGCTGTTACCAACCTCTCAACCTTTATGTGATGAATACAGCAGTCAAAAAACTGGGCATGAACCCAGAAATTAGGTTTTCCTACTTTTTTTATATTAGTGATGTTGTTATCTCTTTTCAATTGTAGTTCACTATTGTTAAGGACATTATAAGCTGTTTAAACAAACCAGCATTTGAAGACACATTTTGAAAAGAGCAGAAATAAGTAATGTTTTATTTGCCATCCATCCAATCTCATACATTAGCTTATATGTACAACATAAACAAATTAGATTACCCTTTGAGATGAGAAAAATCTACCTTTGTATCTGATATAAAGTGCAAGCACTAATTTGCTGAAAGGATACTGCCTTGTAAAATAATCATAATTATAATAATACTAATACCACCCCATAATACTTACAAATTTTGGAAGCAAAACAAACATATGAAGCATGGCAGAAGGAGTTTTGCTTGACACAGTTTTGGTTCAGAGAGCTGATCTTTCCTTATACTTTACAATAATAGAAGGAAAACAGAGAAATAGTTAAAGAATCAGAAGAAATAAAGGTGAATTGTTCCATAGGACTCACTAAGAACCATGAAATAAATGAAGACATGAGAAAGAAATTAAGTAAATGGAATAAAAATAACATGCATACAGAGCTAGTTTAAAGGTCTATTTACAGCCGTACTGTCTTCAACTGAAAACAGAACTAAAGGCAAGGGTAAAGTGCACAAGAAACAAATTTTGTACTAATCTGTCCAGGCACACCCCCTAGTTTGCAAAAATCTGAAATTAATATCTTCAAACACTTTTAGATATATGCAAAACGGCACCCAGAGACTGGTGAATGCATCTCCCATTCATTTCTCTAGTTAAAAAGGGGAAGATATGTACAGAAGGTAAGATGTGTTTCAGGGACAAAAGGCACGTTTTAGGGCTTGAAAAGAAAGCTCATAAATGGAAATGAAATTTAAAAAATCACGCAATTTGAGAGCTAAGTAAAAAGAGGAAATAAATTATAAAATCAATACAGAAATGGCAAGCGGGGATACCCTATTATTGTAAAACATTGCATGGAGATATGGAGCAGAGCTCAATAGCTATTAAGTATAAGCATTAAAGTGCATATTTCTTTTGGTAAAAGACTGCATAGAGTTGATGCCTTCTCTGTCAATAGATTTGAAATTATTCTCTATTCTGACTATACTGTAGAGCCACTTGGAGGTGGTGAACGGAAAACTCATGAGTTTTGCATGCTTTATCTGGTTAAATGTGAAGTCAGTTCCAAATTGAAGTAGAGTTATAAACAAAGGAAATGCCTTAGATGTTGACTTAGGTTTGGTTTACAATGTTGATACTGTCTGGAGCCACTTTAGCGGATCTATGAGGCTGCACATGTTCTGAAATCATAACCTGAGTAAATTGAACATTGGTGGATTAAGAAGGGCTTTTGGAAATAGGAGTGGAATTCCTTCTTCTGATATTACACATTCCTAATAAAAACACTTATCTGTGTGCTTGTAACTGTTGGTGTGTCATATATGTCCATGTCTAAAATTGTGCACCTCATTTATCCTAAATATTTACTGTAAAGTGAATTCATCATATTGAGTATATTCTGAAGGTACCTAACTATTTCTATTGATGATTTAGACAGATCAAAATATCAGTTTAGGAAAAAATATGTAATTTTTTATGTGGCTGAAGGTAGATGAGATAAATTCCCTTTTTGTAAGTGGTGTTATAAAAGGCAACAGTAACTCAAGTTTGCTCAAAGATGTAAGGTTTCATTCAAGAACGATCTGGGGAAAAAACCCAACATTATTATTTACTTAAATATATTTCATTGAGAAAAGAAATTTTCAGAAAAATAAATAATTCAAGGTTATGTTTAGTACATTTATCATTTTTCTGTGACGGAAGACATAGCATATTCTGAAAAAAGACAACATATATCGTGATTATTACAACAGAAAGCTATTAGAATATCACTGGGTGTTTGGCAAAAGCCCAGAAGCATTTCTAGGGGTATGGGATTATTTCATTCTTCATTAAACTACTACTTCTGCTAAGTAATGGATAGTCCCATGGCATAATCTGGTATACCGTACAGTGTTGGTGCAATTTTATCCTGGTACTCCCTTTCTGACTCATTTTCCTTCCTGTTTCATTTGACAGACTGTATCTATCACTCCAGGGCTGGCATGGCAGTTCATGGCTGCTGGGACAGCACCTCTTTAAAAGAGAGGCATTCCTCTGGCCAAGTGGTGAGGTTCAAAGTGCACACAATCCAGGAACCGGGAACCGTTCTGTGGCCATCTGCTCTGGTCAAGGGCACCCACTCTCTCTGACCCTCAAGGCAGAATGGTGGGAACTTCTCTTAGAGGGCAGCTTCAGCTGGGGTCTGCAAAAACAGCAAGGAGAGGGGGTGGCATTAATGCAGAAAAATATCCTGTTTGTGCTCAGGTCGAAGCACTTAGTAAAACATTGTCTGGCTCTGATTCAAAGCCTTGAGTTATCAGTGGTGATGAATCCTAAGGATTAGGAAGGCTTTCTTAGCCTGGAACACTGCAGCAGAGTAACTAAGTAAATGTAATTTTGACCTAGTTATAAGAATGGGAACATCTAATAGAGAGTTACTCTCAGTAGTTAAAGCTACACTCTTACCCAGTGAGCTGAAACTAACCCTTTCGAGTTGATGCAAACCTAGTTTTAAAGTGGTTTGATTGTCCAAGGACATGCACTGTGTAACCCAATTGCCTTAGTTACGCTAGGACAGCTTGTATAATAAAGCCAGTGAGCGGATGTGCAGCCAGACAAACCTCGCTTTACCTTGGGGGTGGAAACATCATCGTGTTTCAGTGAGCAGCCACCGGTCTGTAATTCTGTCGACTTTTAGAAAGAAGGCTGAAAAAGAGATTAAACTCCAGTGAGTCAGGGAATAACTTCAGATTTATTTAATTAGAAGGAATCAAGAGCTTTTTGAGATGTGTTTTTCATGAAAGGAAACCTCCCTCCAGCTGTCTGTCTTCTCTAAAGCCCACAGCTGTTCTCTGCTTGATTTTACAGTGCCCACAGGTCTCCTCCACAATCTGACCTGGCCTGTGCATCTTCTAGGCCTGAGGATGGCATAGGGGAATCCCTTTATGCTTCTTCAGTCTCTTGAAATCTTGCACAAACAAAAATATTTGCAATATTTTTTAAGGATACAAGGCCCTAAGTTAGACTGAAGCAGACTTGGCAGAATATATTGCTCATACGTGAATTCATTTTTATCTAGTTTAAGATTCATAACTAAGAGGTGCGTATTTTAACCAACAAAATTGATAAATTAGTGCATATTTAATCAGATTGGCTCAATTATCCAGCCTCACCCTCAGAAGGCAGCAGTGGCTTTCTGGAAACAATACAGTTGTGTCGCCTTGACACCCATGGAAGTGAGGAAAAGGTTCAAGCCCATTCCAGAGGCATTCAAAGATATCCTTTCCTACGCATGCCAAAGTCAATGACAAGGAGGGAGGACATTTTTCCACCCATCTAAAACCTTTATGCTGTCAAGAACAGATGATGAAGTTCACAGTGGCACCAGGGCTGCACGGCAAGCCACAAACATGAAGAAGGGCAGAAGTATCAGCATTTTCCTTATCTCTCTCAGTCTCTAAGCTATTCCCTGTACATTGCTGACCAACCAATGCTGGTCAAAACACCTGTGGCAGAGGTCAAAACACCAAGACTGAACTGAGAAGTGTTGTAGCACTGCCAGCATCCCTGACAACCACTTCCATGCCTACAAAATGTCTTCAAGCATCCTTCTCTCCAACCTCACAAAGTCCCTCTGCCTCTTCAGGATGCCAGAGTATGGTCTAACCAAGGACAATTGTTGTCCTATTGCACCACTTTCTCCTATCCACCACTGCTGGAATATCAGAGGAGGCATATCACTGAGCCTCTTTTGTTGTTCAGCAAGAGCTGAAATTACAATGAATTTGGGGGGTGGGGGGGAGTTTCAAGGACAACTGCAGTGGTCAACATCAAGCGAGAAGAAAAATGACTGTCATCAGCATGCAAAGCCTGCCAGTGAGGTTTTCATACCAGGGAAACATAATCAAGTTTTTAAGGCAGAATCACAAAGCAAGCTCAGCGCTTTTGCCATTATTGGAGCTACTGATAACAATTACTCTCCCGGTGGCAGGGACAGGGACAGGGGTCTTCTCTCCCTTTTGATTTTGACCTTTGTAAATCTTTTGGCATTGATGCAGCAATTACTGCTTAAACCCATTACAGGCATGGAGATGGAGCTATCATCAATCATTGCTTTTTGAAGGCCCAGCATCCTGTTGTGCTATACACTGCATGAACATCAAACAAAGGCTCACTCAAAACAAATGCTCGTTTCTCGTTTAATAATCAAGGGGGAATCAGCTTCCTGAGAATTAGGAAGATAGATGTTAAACCTAAAGGTACATCATTTCTGATTCTACAGTGACCTTCCAACACCTGTTCTGTTGCCTATTCACAGTTCGTACCACTTGTGTAACTGCATGGGGTGAGCACAGGCTTTTTTAAATAGTCTCTTAGTGGGCAAGCAGTGGCTAACGGAGCAGGCAAACAACAGTTTCCTTATACCTACTCCACGCAGTAAAAACAGGACAGAAATATTTTTATTTGTTTTGATTACAGAACAGGTGCTTTTATAAAAAAGGCACATACTCTATTATGACCTGTACCAAGCTGCTGTACAGGGTACAGGGACTTCTGTCACAAAGGTGCAAAACAGGTGCTGGAGTTATTACATAAGCTACAGGTAAAGACAACACATAGTTAAACCTGTGGAAGCTGGGTGGGAACAGCTGAATGGGCTTCCTGAAAGCACAGGAAGAAAGATGGGATGCCAAGAGCAGTCAGATAACTTTTCATCTGGGCCATGTAGAGGCAGGACCTTGTTTATTATTACATATAGAAGGAAATGCCTTTTATCTAATTTTTAAAGTCTGTGTGTATATATATGTATATATATATATGTAATAAAACTTTCATAAATAAGCACTTACAGAGTTATATACGCACACATGCAATGTTTATATATGTGTACTCCTGTAAGTATGTATCTTTAAAACCTATTAATTGTCACCTTCAAATTTCTTTTCTTTTTTGAGAGGTTCTGGCTACATTTCTAACTTTGAGAAAAATAGAAATTGTATAGATTTCTATGAAGGTGATCAGCTTCTTTTAGAAGGTATTTGTGATGGATATGGTTCCACAGTAAGTTGCAGTCAACTATTGTAAAGAAATTAAGCATGCACATTCCGAAGGAATTAATATTACTGTTTCCATTTTCTCGGTTTCAAACTCTGTTATGGTCTGAAATCCCTAAACAAAAGGTCTTTTCTCCATGAAAGCAAGATAGCTGCAATAAGAGACTTAGAAAGACAAGAAATATTATTTTCCTACAAATGAACACGTAAAAAAACCATGTCCAAAAGACAGGTGGTTTTAACTAATGATACCTGTTAGGTCTTTGGGTTTTTTACAGAACTGTGAAAGTTTCAAATGTCTGTGGTCCTCCAAACCGCAAGAACATGGAGAGGCAGAAACTCTGAAGTTCAGGCTGTGTCCTGAATTGGCTGGAATTGAGGGGATTCAGTTGTGCCTGTGCTAATAAACCCAACACTGACATTTAACTCCTGCAGTGAGGGCTAAGGCTGGCAGTGTGAGAAAGCTCACATACAGATCTCTGCAGGAAGTCTCAGCCCCTGGAGTTTTAAGCTTGCAGGAGGAAAACAGACTTATAAAAGCTTTTTGGATAGGGAAGAATGAGCCATTTATTAGTTGAATTTTTGGGAGGAATTCAGGAAGACTGAATAAATGTATGCATAGTAAAACCAGCCTTTTCATGGGATACTTGAAGCCACAGAGACATGAGAAGTGATCTGGGACAGGAAACAGAGAAACTGACTGTCTACTTATTAATAAGGAGATCTGGCACTTTCTGACAGCAGTTTTGCAGACATTCAGCACTTCAAAGGACCTACCAAGTTAAAAATCTTCAGCCCCCTTGTGTCTGTCAAACATGCACATGATTCAGCTGCCGCAGAGGGACACAGGTGCCCAGAGCTGAACAAAGGAAAAGACAATGATAAGAATCCACAGCAAGACCTCAATGAGTGACCCATTTCATGCCTTCCATCAAAGACTCTGTCCAGAACACTCTCCCACCAGGCCAGGGCCAAATCCCCAAACCTCAGAATGTAAATGCCCAGCTGTTCTACTCATAGCTTTTGTACAAAATGTCTGATACAAAAGCATTGTGGAAAGTTTCCATCTTGCTCCCTCAGCTTTCACATTCTCCATTTTTCCTACATGAGAATGCTTCTGACACTCTCAGGGAAGTCAGTTTTCTCTTGACAGCTTAATAATTAAATAGGTACTGTAAACTTCCCAACAGAAGGCAGCTGGCAAAATTGTCCAATTTGCTAACAGAACTGCACCTTCAATTTGCAGCTTTTATAACTACAGACCTGAGTTAGATTCTAATACAAGAATCTATTAAAATATCCAAAGGCAAAAGAACTACTCTGGGAGGAGAGGTCTCCCAAACTACCTGTAGGCAGTGACAGCTCAATAATATTTGATTCATCCCCTAAACCATATTTGTCAAGAAAAAATATCTCTGATGACATTTCCAAGAGAACTGGACATGAGGGATGACCTTCATAAATAAAGGCACTCAGACCCACAGCAGGTACAAGGTATACATGTATTATGACTCTGTCTGCCTCTTTCTTCCTCTTAAAAGAGAACAGAAGAAGAATGAGAAGAGCCTTCTACTCGATGTGGTGGTGACTTGGAAGTTTCCACCTTTTTTGCTGATTCTGAATTTGCATCAGGAACACGAAAAAGTCTAAATTAAACCTTTTTTTTTTTTCTGTTTCTCACTCCTTTATATAAGCCAGATAGAAGATACAGCAACTGAAAAAGGTCTGCAAAAATTAGACCAGTACACTAAAGACAGTCAATCCTTTCTGAAAGCAATGCTGTAATATGACAGAAATATCTAATACTGTAAAAACAGCTTGGGGCTGTATTCCATCCCTCCAGCCCATAAAGTTAGAAACTGTTCAACTCTCAGCATAATTTAGAGCAGCCCCTGAAACTTTTAAAGTTCTCTTACATCCAGTAACAATCACAGCCACAGCAGCAGAATCACCGGCATTCCTCAATATTTTTGTCCACAGTGTGCTTCCAGCACATCTCCTCCCCTGCGGTATCTCGGAGGGATCGAGGCAGTCAGTCACCTTAACTCCTCACTGAGCTTAGACTTCATGGAAGAAGGGAAATCCTCAGTTCTCCATTTAGGGAATACAAAGAGTAAGAAGGGCAGGACAAGATGCAGTTGAGACACATCTTATAAACAACCAGCATCAGAACAGAGAGAAATTACTTGATGGTGTTAATATGCAGCCAAACATAGTTTATCTCATCAAAAGAGGCAGTATAAAGCCAAGGCTTCCATGCCTAAAAACTCAAGTTATCCAGATTCTCCAGAAAACCAATAGATCGTCTCCATTTCCTGTTTTTCAGACCCAACACTTAAGTTATAGGTATTAAATTAGTTTGTCCAGAGTCTATCACTGGTAATCCTTCATCACATTTCATTTTCAGGATAGTTTTTGTTTTTTCCTTTTTTTTTACAAGGCACACTGAGTAAAAGAAATTTTATCACTTATAATAAACAATATCAGAAACATTTCTTGCTTCTCTTGATCAGGAGTATGAAGCCAAACCTATTCATTCTATAAATATATCAGTGGTGTGACAGCTAATAGTGTTGTGTTGCTTGCTGTAGCTGGACCATGCTTCAGCCAGGGCAATACACCACAAACAACCGATATATTTATAGAATGCGTTTGTCCTCAGACTTCCTTCATCTCTCAGTTGTCACTAATCGTTTTTAAACACTCATGTGCACCATGATTATACTGTGGTTACAAAGGATGGCGCTTTCCCTACTGAATTTAAAAGTCTTTACTGGGATCTTAGGAATCTCGCTGTCTCTCTCTACTGTCAGTAGCAAAGGACGGACAGGTTTACAGGACAATGCTTCAACCCTTCCAAGAAGTGGACAAAATGCTGTTGCCTAGGTATAAAACTATCCGGAAGACTCTGCACACAGAGGGATTATTAGTCATTCTGTGTTACCATGGAAAGAATAAGAAGGACCTCAGGTCCTGGAAGTGTATGTTTTGGGGGTGATTCTACTCATCCATCAACTCATCTACAACCACAATAGTGGAGAACAGAGTTTATTGAATTCACAGGGGGTGATAACCTTTGAATGTCAGGGCATGAACAGTAGATACCTTGAAGGACAGATTTCTTTATAACTTGAAAATATGAATTAGAAAAATATGAAAAAAAAAGTCAACACAGCCAAACATAAAATGCTGCAGGTAGCTAGAAACTATCAATTAGATTTAGTGAAAATGATTGCGAGATAATACATTAGATGGCACCTTGAGATCTTTTCTTTTTCTCTACAAATTGTTGTGTAGTGGAGCCCACCTCTACTTAATGGCTAAAAACTGCATTTATGTAAAGCGTTTAGTATCCTAATATCTGCACTTTATGTACATAACATTAAGAGAGAGAGAGAAATAAGAAATAAGTCACTGTGTATTTGCTCTCTATCAATAAACTCTTCTCATCACATGCCTGATCACTGTTAGTAAAAGATCCTCAGTTTAATACATCTGACATATAATTTCCTACCTTAATGCAGAGTAAAGAACAGAAGATAGGACAAATATTTCAGTATTGTCCCTATTTTTCTTGAGCTAAATTAATTTCAGAATCTGCACTTGAAGCATAGGACTTATCTTGGTATCTGATAGCTACAAAGTGCCCCAGACAAAACACCGCAAATACGGAAGATGTGGGATAATGGTTACAATCCATGTCAGGAAGAGGAAGGATCATATTACACCTGGGAAAGACAGTGTCTAAGTAAACCTGCAAGGGACTTGAGCTCTCCTGGGAATAAACAACTCTACACTGTCTGTGATAGCACTAAATTTCAATACAAAAATAAGGTGAAGGAACAAGGAAAAAGAGTGCAATATTTATAGAAAGTATTTCTTTGGTAAGTCATAACCAGTACATAAAATCACAAGATGATTTGCAAAAGTGATAAATTGTTCCTAAAGACAGATTAGCAGAATAGAGAAAGAAAAAATAAAAGCTGTATCATATGTTGACCTCAGTCTTTCTCTCCACAATGCTAATCGGTATTTAGCTGTACTTAGTCAGAGTTCTGTTTCCCGGACTTCACTCCTCCAACATGTGCCCAACAATCAGAGGGAGCTTCTCTGTGCTGACTGGATTCCTTCTAACAAACTCTCCTCTCAAGTTAATCTAAAAGTGGAGATCTGGAAAAATGTCTTATTATGCAGCAGCAGTCAGCTTTTTGTCCCAGGAGATTTTTCTCTAAATTGCCAAACATTTTAATGGCTGGAAGTCACTAGTTTTGTCTTCTACCTGACTTGTTAGCATACATTTTCTCCAGAATCAGAATGAAGACTAATGACAACTTAAACACCAGGAACAGTCTGAGAGGCTAAATTAAGTTCATGTCTTCATCCAAATGCAAGAAAAATTTTGTGATTTCAGATGAAACTCATGGGTTACATGCATATATGTCCCTGGAAATATCACAGATTCCAGTTAATACCCACTGCCAAATTTTGCACTGATTTACACCATCTGTCACCATATTAGAGTCACTCACTAAAATCTGTGGAAGATTTGGCTCATTACACAATTTCATTTATTTGGTATTATATACTGCAAAGGAACAGAAAAAAACTTCATATTATAAAAACCTCTAATCCATTCTCATACAGAAAAGCTTAAACATTTTCTTTCATTTGTTCTGACAGAATTGTCATTATACAGGCAATCATTTAGGATGATTTGTTTCACCCATTTTAATCTTTTGAATGGACTGTTTCCATTTACACCTTAAGCATTTAAGAACTTCTTAGCTGTCGCTTTTTTTTCTAGTTTGAGTCACTATTGTCAGACAGATTGCGCTATATCAAAGAGATTTTAGAGACTTTGTCCTTATTTTTGATGGGAACACACTGTTGATTCTTCATTGCTGAAAAACACTTTGAAACATTGTGGTGATTCATAGCAGCAGACATTCATTGCAAAAATTTTTGTCCTTTCGTGCCAACCAACTTGCAGTGATAATGGCAGATGCCAGGTGCTGCAGTCGTAGTGGTTGTTTTGAGAGATGTGATTCAGTTTAACTGGGTACTTTATCCGCTGGTATCCTAGTCTTTTACTGCTCTGCTATTGTCCCTCCAGCGGCATCCTCTGAAACAATTTTGTCAACTGCAGAAATCAAACTATCCATTTCAATTCTCCCTAAGAAAGCAGGGCAAATAAGCACCAATCTGTTTTCCTCCTGCTGTCTTTCCAGAAGACTCTGAATATCTAGCACTTGCTGCTAATGCACTGAATCGCTATCTTCTGCGTAATTTCAACATTATATTGTCAGTTCTGAATGTTAATGTTGATCCTGAGCCAACAACAACAGTTTCAGATTTTTTAAAAGATTTTGAACTTCTCAGCTATGGTGAACTTGATCTTCTGGTTTTTTACTAGGTTCTGGTGCGATCTTATATCACGTTGAGTAATATTTAGACCACCAACAAAGGTCTCCAAAATCAAGATTTTTAAGAGTAGTTCAGTCCCTTCTCTTCAGAATCACCAGATTCTGTCTTCTCACAGAAACAAAACAGTCAAAGGTAGATTCCATATCCAAACCTCCTATTAAAAGTTTCATTTTTTCTGTAATTACCCACTGAATACACAGTCAAGCAGTGTCAAAGTGCAGATTAACAGAAGGTGTCCTGGATCACATCCTGATCCTGCTGCTCTCATAGCTCTCACACATATAGTTTAGGAGAAACCTAGTCCAAAGACAGATATAGAGGTGATCAGAAAACAGGAAATGGTGCAATTTGGCCTGATGGAGATGACAGAATCTATACCAAAACATTACACCCTTAAATAGTAAACCACAGCAAAGGAAGCCCTCTTCTTCCCCGTTTCACACACGCAGGATCACAAGCTGATGCTAGAGGAAGGCAACCCAGTCATTTGAAGACGTTGTTTGATCCTTATCATTGGAATCATTTATGCATACAAAATATAAGCCAGAAGAGTCAGAGGGGACTGTTTCCTGTGAGAATGGTGATTTCAGATAAGATGAAGAATGCTTAACAGCCATTTTGCCTAGACATTTCTAGATATAGGATTTCACTGAACATGCCTAGAAAGAGAATAGGAATTGAAAGAAAAAAGAAAAATAATTCTAATAATTCAAAATAAACCCTTATTTTAGGTAAGTCCTCATAGAAGGTAAAGACCTATGCTTCAAAGAAGATCCGTCCCTTACAGAAGATGATTGAAGGCCAAGGCTTGTGAATACCAACCAAATGGCAGTACTTCCATTTCGAGATACCCATCTTGAAAAGCTAGTACACCTGGTTGTTTCAAAAACGCTGCTAGTTCTACCAAAACCAGTGGTTTGGGTGACATAGCCATATCACCCTTCCCTTGGAAAGCACAGTTGTGGTTTGAACACTGATCCTTTTGGCTTTACATTTTAATTTGTGGTGACTATGAGCCAAGGCACAGTTAAGGCAAAGAAGGACAAATACAAATGAAAAGTTTAATGAACTATAAAAAAGATATAAAACTCCATTTCTGTCATGGGTCAGAACAGATTTCAGAAGGAAAACTGAGGGGTTTTACTTTCAACAGCTTCACTGATTTTGAAAACAGTAATCATGAGAAAAGCCAACAAACATTGCCATGGGGATGGTCATTCTGGCTAGTCTTGGGAAATGTAAGATCAAAAATAATTCAAAGGTTTTGTGGATGTTTATATTCTATACTGTCTTCCCATCCACTTAGTCCCACAAATATCCTTCTAGTCTCCAAGGTTTCTGAAACTGTCAGCTATTAGCCAGTGTGCTACAAAAGACCTTCATTTGTATCCTTGGCTTTGGCACTGTACCCTGTCTGCATCCCGTTCCCGTGATGAACACCTGCACTGACATTCCTTCTCAGCAAATAGATTTTGTTACAAATGATCCCATTATTGATTTTGTAGTAAGTTGAGTAAATCCTAAGTCTCAAATACGGTATGGTGGTTATGTTTCACAGCTCTCAGTACCTTATTGGCATTCAAGTTGTGCTAGCCCCCACTAAAATCATTCTGTTGTGGCATGAAGCACAAATACATTTTACTGTTACGCTTGCTGCAGTGCTGCCAATTATTTTAATGCTGCCATATGAGAAATAAATGAATGCTTAGATGTTTGTTTCAGCAGCTGATTTTCAAGCAAAATCATTCTCTGCATTCTTTGCAGAATGTGCTTTGATCACGACAAATTCTGGATCACGGAATCCAGCCAACCTCTTGTGAAGCAAGCCTGCCTTTTATAGACAGATACAACATAGATGCTTCTTTTTGCTATTTTTGAGTAAATGTGGTATATTGTTGCCTTTAATACACTAAAATTAGCAAAGCCTGCAACAGCAGATTGCAAAACAGATCTCATCACATTTTAACCGCTGCTGCCCTCTTTGTCAATAGGAACCGTTAGAAACAGGAGCAGGGTTTTATTTTAAATCACACACTAAAAACCTTAAACATCCTTTCTCTGCCCCTCCCCCCCTTCCACCAAATGATTTCTTTCCGGTCCCAAAAGGTTCTTGCATTTGAATGACAGACCTTCAGTCCGTCACATGCCACTAATTCCTGTGTTCAATAGTAATGAGGCCTGTCACATTACAGTTTGTTGATAAAAAGCTAAACAAGATTAACAGGCACATCTAAGGAAATTTGGAGGTCAAGAGGTTAGAAAACCTCCCCGTGCACCTACTGAATATCAGAGATCAATCTAACATTTTTTAAGTCATAAATAGAGTGAAATATATCTCAGCTTCCCTGAACACGTAGAAGAACACAGCTGCCAGACAGATAATCCAATGTGCTCTTTTCCTTGCCTGTGGTGGAGGTGTTGGAACTAGATGATCTTTAAGGTCCCTTTCAACCCAAACCATCCTATGTTTCCATGATTTGAGAGCACCTATTTCTTCTTGTTCCTGTGAGGGAGCCTGGCACCCAGAAAACATGCTGAATCAACTTGCTGGGCCAGACTTCCTCTGCTGATGCATGCTGCCACCCCAAGGTCGATGTCTGAGTGCTGACCCTGCTAACTGCGCTCCATGAATTCTGTCACACAGAAAAGGACAATCATGCGGGACTTGGCAGCAAACGTGACATTAACCCTCAGCAAGTGAACGCTTGAATCTCTACCCGCAGTTCCTGATTGAACGTACATGGGATTTTAAGATTCAACTTATGCACAGAGAACTCAAAACCGAGGAGATTTTTATGTCAAGGTGGTGGTTGGGAGGTAGGCAGGCAGCCAGAGGCAGAAGTAGTTTTGGAGCTCGAGCTGTTTTTTCAGCAAATTACCACTCATAGAGCAAAAGAGGGAAAGGGGTGCAGACTTGTCTTTAATAGGTTTATCTCATGAACTTTTTGTGAAGATGCTCACAGATCATTTGTGCAGGTTATATGACTAAAAAAGCAGAGACCAGGGACAGAACTCGTCCCCTCTCTTTTAGATATCTACATTGCCAATATCTCAACTATTCATTCTGAGATTCCTGTATGACTAGTGGAAGAAAATAGACTTTCCTTGGGAGTACTTCACCTGACAATGGCATGGGCATTCAGGACCCAAACCTTTCTAAGAAAATCCCTTGGCCACTGGCATTTGATGACTGGCACAGGGACCACAGTACATGAAAAAGTTGTTTGGCATCAGACACAACAAAATCACACCCTGATTTGTGTCTGTTTCCTAATGGCAGAAGGCACAATAAGTAGAAAGAAACCATCCCAAAGGGTTTTTTTACCCTATATATTTCAATTCCTTCCTAGGGCAGTGTCAACCAGAGCTGCACTTGCCCACAACTGGTGCCATTCACTTTTGTTACACACATCTGCTGTCTTTTCATGCTTTCTCTGCAATATGGATTTTTGTCCAGGATTTAGATTGCATTTCTAGGTAGCTGGGAAAAGGGAACAGAAGATTGCTTACAGCCTGCAGAAGTGGAGAAAGGTTCTGTGCAGAAGTGAAATGAAGAAGCTTCTTGGCACAAAATCGACCTGCCACAGTGTGTTGTGCTTGCCTGTCTGCCCCAGAGCCTGGCTGTCAGTGTGCACTGTGCAAGTGTGTGTACTTCAAAGAGCTGCTTCGGTTTACTCCTGCTGAGAATTTGCCCCCTAGGCTATAAAGTACTTATCAGGCACATGATATATGCCTTTACCCACTGTTTACTTATAAGTTATGCATCCTTCTTTGTGATGCAGCATTGTTATTAAACGGCACAATGAAAGTTTGAGCAAGTAAAACTTACTATATTGTGACGTCCCACCCATACATGCATCAGCAGTCCTTTCTGCTAGTTAAAGTGGAGATAGAGAAGCACTACAGTATTTCTGATTTGAATACTGTGCTTTGCATCGGGATTTAACAAAAAAAAAAAGACATCAGTTAGAATTATGTAAATTCTGTTCAAAGGAAAAGGAGTCTACTTGTTGATATTTGTTCTGGCAGAATGCATGCTCCATGTTGACATGTTTTTCCTGAATTACATGAGCTGATGCTTATAAAACATATCAGAACCAGAGCGACAAACACAACTCAATCATTACCATAGGACTACAAATTTAATCCATTGTTGACCCAAAGGGAAGGTACAATTAGCTAGACAGCTTATTTTTCCTTGAAAAAATTCCTTTTTTCCATTTTTATTTTTCCTTGAAAATATGATCGATAATTTTATGTAGAATTTAAAATCAAAAGAAAAATTATCATTTTCAAAGGCACTTAGCCCACAGGTTACTGGTTTAAGGGATCTACAACATCCTTCTGTTGAGCAGCCAGGATATGAGCTATCAAGGCAATGAAGTTTAGCTTTATGGCCACAGTAAGCATCACCTCACAATGGATGGTAAGTGCATGCATTTGTATGAAAATGACATTTACTGCTTAAAAACAGAGCCATTTTGACACATGGCTGAAAAACAAACTGTTAAAAACCAAAAACCAGACTGTTACAGATGTAAGTTTAAAGATATTTGGTGAACATGCGGCGCTAAGGGGAACTGCATTGCTGAGCAGCTAAGGGAAGAGAGCTTGACTCTCCTAAGAGCTCTCTAGGAGCTAAATGTCTAAACTTCAGCTTCAACACTACACAGCTTTGGTGGCAATCACAGTTTAACGGTTTTATCCCCTCCCTCATGTCTTCCTACCACAGGACACTCTCCTTTTGGCTGTTCTGTAACAGCCATTCGTGGCATTGTGTGGTCAAATTGATGGAGCTAAAAAAACAGCTTTGTTGTTGCTTACATAAACCAAAAAAATTGCTGCATGATGACTTGAGCAAGGAAGCATGTCTTGACCTCCTCGTGGGATTGTGAAGTGGTATGAGCAGGTCCAGCTCAATGTGATACTAATACAAAGGTGTTCATAGCTGTGCTGGTTATGGCTGGGGTAGAGTTAATTTTCTTCACAGTGGGGCTGTGTTTTGGATTTGTCATGAACACAGAGTTGGTATTACAGAGGTGTTTTTGTTATTGCTGAGCAGGGATTACAAAGCCAAAGACTTTTCTGATTTCCACACTGCCACACTGCTGAGGAAGTTGGGAGTGCATGGGAGGCTGGGAGGAGACATAGCCAGGACAGGTGATCCCAACTGCCCATAGGGATAGTCCAGACCATATGGCATCATGCTCAGTATATAGAGCTAGGGAAAAGAAGGAGGAAGTGGGGGAAAGTTTGAAGCAACAGTGTTTTTCTACAGAATAACCACTATGTGTAATGGGCCCTGCTCTCCTGGAGGTGGCTGAACACCTGCCTGCCCTTGAGAAGCACTGAGTTAATTCCCTGTTTTGCTTTGCTTGTGTGTGTGGCTTTTGCTTTCTCTATTGAACTGTCTTTATGTCAACACGTGAGTTTTCTGGCTTTTACCCTTCCAGTTCTCTCCCCGATGCTTGTTGGTGGGGGAGTGAGCAGCTGTGTGGGGCTTGGCTGCTGGCTGGTGTTTGACCAGAAGAATAGCACACCATCATAACCTAAAGCCAATCATCCAGAGTCCCTATGGAGTCCTTTTAGATATGTGACCTGCACTCTGACATGTCAAGATTGCCTACACAGGTGTTTTTGGAAGTGTATATATCTGACCCAAACTAGATAAATTCAGGGTAGACATTCACATCTGAGCTCACTGGCCCAAGCTCTCTGTAGTCAGCAGAGAGACAGTTACAGTCAAAATGAGATTCATACGACTTTTTTTGTGGCTCTTTCAGGATTAGATGAATTGAACAGTAAAATGGACAATCTGTCTTCACTGCCTACAAAGACAGCCTGGGGTAATTAGCTCTGATAGACTGGAGATACCTGCTTTTGCTCGAGTGAAACGCACCACTTTTGCTCTCCACACCCGCTGCTGCCCCTGATTCAGTTCACAGTCTGCTGACTGAATTCAGAAAGACACATCACTAATTTATATATAACAGACATGTTTTTGCATAGCGAGTCAGGAGAAAGAACAAAGTGTTTGTGTGCATGCTAGAGGAGAGAGAAGAGAGCAAGGTCTTGAGGAACACTGGAAATCACATGGCAGCAGGTGGGAAACAAAGCTAACCCTGGGGAAAGCTGCAACGATCCACAAACAATACTTTCTCCAAACAGTCTGTGTCTCAGCTTGCCTGTCCCAGCACATTTGCAGGGTATTCTGGCCCAAGATAGGACTTTGTTATTCTGACTCTATGAACACCCAAAAGAGCTATCAGATCTCAAATATATAGCATTGTGAATGATGAATGAAGTGCAGGCACAGCAGAGGCAGAGAGCCAGGGGTTACTGTTCAGCGTGAGTTTTTTCTTAACCGCTTCAGGATACCCCAAGCTGCAATTTGTAGAGCTAGCCTGTCTCCATTAATGGGTGAGGTAGCACAGATTAACAGGTGAGTTTGGATGCCTAATTTTCAGACAAGAAAGTGAGATCAAATGAAATCCGCCACTAAATGAGTCTCACAATTAGTTTGCTTCAAGTTATGAGGAAATCTGTACAAGGAAGTTGCAAGTTGGATTTTACTTTTACTTTACTATGATGCATCCAAATAATTTGGAATCGAGAGCTGTCATGTCTTAAACCAGTACCTTCTTTTTAAAATGAAAACCTTTTGTGATGAAACTTGCCTGATAAAAGATATACGCCCACACACTCACACCACATAAGAAATCAAATTAATCAATTCATACATTTCTGCAAAATTAATAAAATCACTCATACACACAACACTTTCTTTTTAGAAGAGCATGAATTAATTTCATTAGTGTTTCATTAATGACAGAGAGGGAAATAAAAAGCTCTGTTCCTACCTTCTCTGTTCAACCAGCCACAAAAGGAACTAATCATTTTGTTGCTGTTTTCTTTGCTGTAATCTCAGATGTTGTTTTTAACTGCAAGACAAAAAAAAATTTCTAGCATGTTCTTGCTATCAGAGAAAAGCAAAAAAAATCCTTTAATTTATAGAAAGAAGAATATGTTTCCTCCACAAATTTCAAAACCTTGTCTGTTTTGTTCCTGATTGTTTCCACAAAAAAGGATTAGATAGGCTCCAACATACTACAAGAGTACTTCATAAAGCCATTCTAATTTAGCTCTGAGGTTGTCAGCATTTTGGGAGAGAATGATCTTGCACTTTCTGAAAGACAAGTGAAAAGTAAACCTGCCCAACATTGTGCTTATTTGCACTCAAGTTTCTTAGAAAAATATTTCTAATTGCACTTATTACTAACTATATCACATTTTTAAGAAGAAACAGGTACTATTTTCAGATATTTCATAAATACACGGGCAAATTGAAGGGAGACAATGAGACAATGTGGAATGGGACTTAATCCTTATTTTAAGTTAGTAAATACTGTACCTATGCACCCCTTTCCAGCCAGGATCAAGCTCCCAGGCAGCCTTCCATCCAGCCATTCCCCAAGTCTGCTGAACGAGGAAGACATCTGACTAAAACTCCTCATCCGTGTGAAATAGACTTGCTTTTACCTGCTGTTCTCAGTGGTAAAGTCATCAGAATGAGAAGATGTTGGAATTAAATTCGTATAACTGTAGAGATCTAAAACCGAGCAGCTAGTCTAAATTAATCTTCTAGTGTCTCTGTATATTTCATGGTTTGAGGCTAAACCAGGGTTTTCCAGGCCCAGGAAAAGAAGACATCTAAGCATCATGACTATGCAAGTGAAAGAGAGGGGAGCTTGACAGTGTTAAAAAATTAAAAGAGAGATGAGCAAAGCTGTAGTCCATCAAATAACTCAAAAAGGTCTACAAAGGGAATATTATCAGCTTTGCAGCTTATCAAAACCATTCAGAGTGTGTATATATATATATATATAGAATGAACTAAATGCAGTATGCTTCTTTTTGTTGGAGCCTGAGCACATGTGTCTGGAGTATAAATAGTTGACTGAGAACTGAATGATAATTGTGCAAAAGGAGAATTAAAACCATTAGCATATACACAAAAGGGGAGTTTTGGCTCGTATTCTTTGGACATGGGCTGGTGGCTTCTGATTGCTAGCTGGTGCCAACACCACCGTGTTACGCTTGTGACTTGCATGGTCTGTGTAAGAAACCTGTGCAAAATCCAGCCCTGAGCTCCAGTTGAATGATGCACGCTGAGGCAAGTTCTGGAGCAGACAGTGTTGCTGCCAGGTAGCAAATTAATGGCCAGTCCTGGAACAAAATTAAGGCAATTTGTAGGGTGAGAGAAGAAAGCTCTAAAAGGAAGACAAAATCTGTGAATGACTAGGTGGCTGAAGAGGGTGGCATTGATTCCAGAGGGAGCCTGCTCATAGAAAGTCAGAGGCATTATAAATTCTTACACAGCTGGAGTCGTGTGAGACGAATTCCACTCCAAATAAGTCTCCCCAATAAGTTAATACAGCAAAATTTCCTTCCCTTTTCGTAGAATAAAGAAGTACATGTTATGCTTTTCGGAAACAGTGGGTGCAGAAGCAGGCAACGCTTTTACAGCCAGTGTTTTATATTTGTATAATATTTGTATCTAAAAGAGACCTGCTCTCAGATAAAAATACAAAAAATAATCATTCTAAGGGCAACAGGATGCACTTTGTACCAAGTTTCAACTCAAAATGAATATTTACAGCAACAGGTAGGAAATTGATACAAAAGCAGCCTTTCCTATAGCAGTATGAATGGTGCTGCTTTAATTTTGTTTAGAATTTTGGCTGGAGGCAGTGGGAACATCAACTTTTTAATGAAAACTTAAAGCGTCCATGGCAGTGTGAAAATTCTAGCATTGTTGTATTCCCATATCACTTTTTAACAGCTTGAAGGGAGAAAAACTTTCATTTTAAATGATTCTTGGTTAATTTGCAAAGAAATTAGTAGAAGAAAACTTCTAGAAAGTAATAGAATAGCATTACTTGTGCATGTCACACAACATCAAGCCTAGAAAAGTTGCCATAAAGTACTTTTTCTTATGCCAGAATTATCCTGCTCACTTCAGAGCACTTCTCAGAGACTCATGAATTAGGAATTGGTTTCAGGTTGGGACCAATATTGTCAGGTGTCATAAGGTGGTGTATGTCCTTCAACTTTGCCTCCTGAGGCTACGGCCCAAACATAAATTCCTAGAGGAAACCTGCATTATGAATCGATCACCTATTTTAAGCTGAAGCATGCATTCAGTCATTCTAATCAGCAAGGGACCAATCTCCAGAACTCCCCACAGCTAAATAAAAGAGAGCAAGAATTATTGAGCTAGTTGTAAATATTTTGGAAGGTGAGGAAGTTAAGGGAGAGAAATAACACTTTATCTACTCTAAGAAGCATGGTGAAGGAATTCTTCAACTTGAAGACTGCTGTGCTTTAACCCCCAGCTGGCAGCTCAGCCCCGTGCAGCCACTCTCTCACTTCCCTACAGTGGGATGGGGGAGAGAATCAGAAGAGTAAGAGCGAGAAAATTCATGGGCTGTGATAAAGACAGTTTGATTGGTGAAGAAAAGCCACTCACACAAGCAAAGCAAAATTAATATATTCACCCTTCCTGTGGGCAGGCAGGTGTTCTGCTATTTCCAGGACAGCAGGGCTTCATCATGCCTGTGACTTGGAAAGACAAATGCTGTCACGCCAATCGTGTCCCACTTCCTCCTTCTTCCCCCAGCTTTGTATGCTGAGTATATTGCCTGGAATATTCCTTTGGTTCGTTCCAGCAGTGTCCCCTCCCCAACACTGTTTTCAACACAAATGCAAAACACAGCCTCATGACAGTGACTATGACGAAATTTGACTCTATACTAACCAAAACCAGCACAAAGAGCCAATAAATCCAATACTGGTAACAAGGACAGTAAATCTACATGTTCAGGGCTCATTCCTTTCTCTGAGAGGGAATCAATTGACTGAACTTCAGGGGGACAAGAGGGTAGGGAATGAATCACCCACTCTTCTCTTGATGTTTTTATATTTTATATAAACAAGCTAACATTCTCTGGATCGGAACCTAAACCAAAACCTTGCTTCCAAAGTAATGTCCCTCTATCCACTGCCATATTCCCTCTTTACAACTTGGCTGATGGTTCTGGTATCCAGGATATTTCTGAGGTGCCATGATCAAAGACAGAAACTCCCGAGAAAGCAATATATCCTTTAATGAGTGAAATGGTCACCTCTTTGCTCATGATTTTCAAGCTATAGATCAAACCATGAAAAGTCCATTTTCTACCTGTGTTAAAATGATTTTACATTATTTTTAACTCAAACCTGCTTGTTGTTGCATGGGAATATAGTAGTACAGTGAGGGTTAATTTTCAAAAGTATTTCTTTCAAGTTCATTCACAGTTTTTCCATAACTGTATTTCCTCTACTTCCCATTTTTGCCTACAAAAACAGACACTCCCCTACTCACATTTTTAATGTGTTTGTGTTAATTTGCCAACCACACCATTTTATCTCTGCATTAAAGTGGCTAAAGAAGTGTGCATCTTCAGACGGGGGCTGTTCTGTGTGGCACAGACCTGTTCTTTTAAAGATAAACTATTTCTACTTGAACACCATACCTCAAGCTCACCACATTTTCTGGAAAAGAATGCAAAAAAAAATCACAGCTGTCCTCCCTCCACCTATTTCTTTATTATTGTAGAGGTTTCTTATTCAATCATCTTCATGAAAGTGCCAAGCATTTCAGCAGTCCAGCCGCTCTTAAGACTTCCAAGGAGGATTGGAACGAGTCTCGTGGGGAAGGTTAGAAGCAGGCTAGAATACTGAATTTTGGCAGCCTCATAAAGGAGAGAAAGAAATATGTACCTACTTGAAGGTAATTTGGAGTTAAGAATAATTTGGGACCTTTGTAAACAATAGCATCTTAAATTGGTTTCCACAAAGCTCTTTCATTTTTCACTTAAAGCTTTTCAAGATCAGATCATTTCAGTACTGAATGCACTACAATTCCCCTCTTTTACCCCTCCCTTGTGTCTCTTAGTGACTTTTGCTCATCAGAAATTATTTTCCTACTTTACTGTATATTTCAAAACCTATTGTTTCTAGTCTTCGTTAGCCTTCATCTTCTCTGATTTTTCTTCTTTTGTCTGGATATGAGCAAGAGATTCAAGATGCTATATGGAAAAAGATGCCCTTTAGTACTAAATCTCTCACCTAACTAGTTATTCAAAATGAACTTAAGATTCTCACACATCATGTGTTTAATTAATCATTCTACAAATGACACTATTGCAGTTTTCTGGATGTAAAACAGCCTTGAATGGTGCAGAAGCAAGAAGCAAACACCAAAAACACTGATTTGTCATAGTATTTTGAAGACTACTTTCACATCTCAAAAGCTTTTCTTATTAGCATGCACCCACTATGATTAAAATAAGCCAAAATAAGTTTCTCTTTCTTTTCTTCAGATGCCAACTTTAACATTCTCACAAGTACATTTAATATAGTAATGAAAAACTGACCTGCCCTCAGGGATTGCGAGTCAACCTCCAGTCACGGGAGAGAGATGATACTGTGATTGCCTTCTACAGATTATTAACCCAGGTTTCGCAGCCAATTGCCTCAATAGCTGGACAGCAAGCCAGTGTCTGTCAGCCTTTGAAAACCAAGATCTTGATTTGAATTATTTTCTCTTGAGTGGTAGTGTTCACAGACCTGTTTCAGGAAATCTGTACACAGCCTTGGACACAGGTCTTCAAAGATGCAATGGAGACTCAAGTCCACACAATTCAGCTGAATACAGGAAGGGGTCTTCAGAATCTTCTTAGTTTACAGGCTGGACAGGTAAAGATAATTTTGAGAGATCTGGCAGAAAGCAAATACAGTTTTATCAAAAATTTGGAGAAATGCAATTTCTTCCTCTATGTACAAGCACTGATGTAAAAAGACCCCTTGTAATCCAGGAGGGAGTAGTTAGTGACCTGCTGAGTCACTTAGACACTAACAAGTCTATAGGGCCAGAGGGGATCCATCCAAGGGTACTGAGGGAGCTAGTGGAAGAGCTTGCTAAGCTGCTCTCCATCATTTATCATCATTCCTGGCTAACCGGGGAGGTCCCGGATGACTGGAGGTTGGCCAATGTGAAACCTATCCACAAAAATGTCTGGAAGAGGGATTGAGGGAATTACAGGTCTGTCAGCCTGACCTCAGTGCCCAACAATGTTATGGAGCAGATCTTCTTGAGTGCAACCACGTGGAACGTATAGAACAATCAAGGGATCAGACGCAGCCAGCCTGGATTTAGGAACAGCAGGTCTTGCCTAACCAACCTGATCTCCTTTTTTGACCAGGTGACCCGCCTGGTGTATAAGGGTAAGTCTTTGGAGGTGGTTTATCTGGACTTCAGCAAAGCCTTTGACACTGTGTCCCACAGCATCCTCCCGGAAAAGCTGGCAGCCCATGGCTTGGACAGGTGCACTCTTTGCTGGGTTAAGAACTGGTTGGGCCCAGAGAGTGGAGGTGAATTGTGCCGCATCCAGCTGGCAGCCAGTCACTGCGGGTGGTGTCCCGCAGGGATCAGGGTTCGGCCTAGTCCTGTTTAATATCTTTATTGATGATCTGGATGAGGGGATTGAGTCCACCATTAGCAAATTCATGGATTTGCTGACAACAAACACCAAGTTGGGTTGGAAGGCAGGAAGACTCTGCAGAGGGACCTGGACAAGCTGGATCGATAGGCTAATGTCAACTGTGTGAGCTTCAACAAGACCAAGGTCCTATGTTTTGGCCACAATAACCACAGGTAGTGCTACAGGCTGGGGGAAGAGTGGCTGGAAAGTGTCCCAGTGGAAAAGGCCCTGGGGGTCCTGGTCAACAGCTGGCTGAACATGATCCAGCAGTGTGCCCACATGACCAAGAAGGCCAGTGACATCCTGGCCTATATCAGCAATAGTACAGCCAGCAGGATTCTCCCTGCTCCACTTGGCACTGGTAAGGCCACACCTTGAGTGTTGTGTCCAGTTCTGGGCCTCTCAATTCAAGAAGGATATTGAGGTGCTGGAGCACGCACAGAGAACATGAATGGTTTGGAGCACAAGTCCTATGAGGAGCAGCTGAGGGAGCTGGAGTTGTTTAGCCTGGAGGAAAGGCGGCTCAGTGGGGACCTTATCATTCTCTACAACTGCCTGAAAGGAGGGCATAGCCAGGAGGGGGTCGGTCTCTTCTCCCCGGCAGCCAGCAGTAGGACAAGAGGATGTACTCTTAAGCTGCGCCAGGGAAGGTTCAGTTTGGACATTAGGAATGATTTCTTCACTGAAAGGGGATTAGGTATTGGAATGGGCTGTCCATGGCGGTGGTGGAGTCACTGTCCTTGGAGGTATTTAAGGAAAGATTGGATGTGACATTTAGTACCATGGTGTAGTTGACACATTGGAGTTCAATCGTGGGTTGGGCTTGATGGTATCGGAGGTCTTTTCCAAGCTAGTTGATTCAGTAATCCTGTGATTCTGTGGAGTGAAGTGGTCAATATGAATCGCATAGTCACTGGATGAAATAACTACTCGCAAAGACATTAACTGTCCTTTAACCCCGACAAAATGCAGTTCAGGCAGATCACAATGGTACATAACACAATCTGCAATGAGAAAAGAGAACAATTGACAGAGCACTGTGAACTATCAAACAGAGAATGCGTGAAAGAGCCAGAGCAGTGTGGGAGAAAGCAAGTATTTTTACAAAGACCTTTCTTGGGCCACATCAGCAGCAGAATCTTGATGCAAGTGGCAGAAGATTTAATCATTTGAGCTGGCTGAGTTTGCAAACTGTCATTTTCCCCCATGAGTCATGCTTTCTCTCTTTACCTTTCTTCTTGTTTTGGTTTTAAAATTACTGTATTTCCTCCCCTGTGTGTCTGAAATCAGCATCTTGTCACAGCTTTCAATCACACTTATACGTGTGAATGTAAAGAAGAGCTTTGCACAGCCAAACTTGGAAATGCAAACATTTTCAAAAGAAAAAAAAATAAATTTAGCTGTTATATTCCCGCATTCTTTGCTGTTGACAGTGATATTTGTCTTACCTCTACTAGCAGAGCTTCCCCTGCAGCAAATTCATAATTGTAAATGCATTGGGTTTGTGTGGACAGGCTTTGGCAACGGGAGGACTACAGGGCTGGCTTCTGTAAGAAGCTTCTGGAAATTTCTCTCATGTCTGACAGAGCCAATGCCGGCCAAGACAGACTGTGAAAGACTGGAAAGATTGATGTCTGGAGACATTTTGGGGTGCGTGTGTGTGGGGGGGAAGGGGCAGATGGGGCCTTGCTCTGGTGAGTCAATGGCCTGCTCCACAGTCACTGGCACACCAGAGGCAGTGCTCCACACCCTGCCTCTGAAGCACATAACCTAGCTCCTAATTGGAAGTGAAGTTGAGTCCAGGAAGAATGGAGGGGTGGGGTAAAATTGTTTTTAAGGTTTAGTTTTTATTTCTTAATATCCAAATCTGATTTGATTGTTAATAAATTAAACTAATTTCCCAGAACTGAGTCTGTTTTACCCATGAGGGTAACTAGTGTGCGATCTCACCCTATCCTTATCCTAAACCACAAGCCTTCCATGATATTTTCTCTCCTCCATTCATCTGAGGAAGGTCATTGTAGAGAGGCTTTGGTGGGCACTGGGCATCCAGTCAGGGTCAACCCACTGCAGTGTATTATAGAAATAGAGATCTTGGTGATAGAGGAGCTCCAAATTAGATAGTTCCCTTTCTTGTGAGTATTTTGTCATCTCTAGCACCAAATTACTCAAGTGACAAGGTTTCAGCTGTACCCCTTGGGACACAATTCCAAGGTCCAATACATCTCGCTGTCAGGATATTTGCACAAAGATTCAGTGAAAAAAATTACTCTTGCAACTCCATCCCATTACTCCTAGTTACCACCCTGTCTGAAGCACTACAAAATTTCTCTCACCTGCATCATGTCATTGTTGTGGTGTGTCATCTTATCTCCTCTGCCAAGACAAACTCGCTTAGTTACTTAGATCTTTCTTCATAAGTCAATCCCTCCTGACTACCTCCATCACTTTTGCTGCTCTTCCCTGAACTACCTTCAATTTATCAGGTGTTTGTTTTTTTTTTTTTAAAGCAGTGGTGCATAGAAATGAATGAAGCAAAGACCAAAACCTCATACTTCACCTGTCCCACTGATGTAAATAGTACCCATTACAATCTGCTGGACAGTTGAAGCAGAAAAGAACAAGTAAGTTGGACAAAAAAACCTACTAATGCTAAGTTGGTTGAAAAAGGAATGTATCGACATTTTGTTTCATTGGAACTTTTTACATCACTGCTTGTACATAGAGGAAGAAATTGCATTTCTCCAAATTTTTGATAAAACTGTATTTGCTTTCTGCCAGATCTCTGAAATTATCTTTACCTATCCAGCCTGTAAACTAAGATGATTCTGAAAATCCTCTTCATGGACAACTTTCGAATTTGTGGCTTTTATTTCTAATTGAAAAGTAGGAAATGCATATGAAAAATGGAAATTTTTTTATTGCTTGTGTCTCAGAACAGTAAACTCGTAAAATAAACACATGAAGGTAAAAAACCAGTTTGGTCTTTATCCAGCAAAGACTTCAAATAACACTCAAATACAAGTTAAATATATACAAAATCTCTTCTGGATCCATGGTTCTGAATCAACTTATATAAAACCTGATCCATTGAGAATTAGCCACCAACATGAAAGCCCTTTGCTAATCTTTCTACCATAACCGCCAATTCAAATTCCTTGCTACGTGTAGCACGTGGCAGTTTCTTAGACTGGCAGCTCCTAATTTCCCATCTTAACTGAGTGAGCAGAAATACAGAAGAGCTACATGAAAAAGCCTAGACAGCATCAATGCTGTATGGAAAAACCACACTTCTATAATCCTCAGAAACTGTTAATTTGTGAATTCATGTAACCACAGATTAAGGAAAAACAGCAGAGGCACTTTTTTTCAGCTGAGATTGTAGCAATTTATGTGAGCTTTTCCTGGAGAGAAAAGACTGTAGGAGGAAAGAGGTGGAGAGATAATAGGATGCTGGTCTTCATGCATGTGACTAGAAAGCCAGAGACAGAAGAATAACTTGGTAAACACTTTTTTGAGTAAAGATAAAAGCCAAGAGTCTTCTGAAATTGTTGTCCAGCAATACATTAGAAGTAGGATTTTTTTTTCCCCATCAAGTGCAAATTGCAGCTTTCACTTCATCAGCCCATCACCGTCACTATTTATATTGCACCAAGCATAAAAGTTTCTTTATCTGTACAATAAAATAGTACAATACAGCTTATATTCTGCATGAAAATTCCTGAGTTAAACCAGACATTATATTTGGCTTTTTCAAAATACTTATGTAAACCCGTACGACAAACACTTAAAAAGTGAAGAACATGAAAAGGAAAGATATATTGTCTTGATTTAGAAAATGGTTACAATGTACAGAGTGTGGCAATATTTTATTCATGAGGGTGAGGCTAAATCTCTATTGAGCTGTACGTCTCACAAACTGCACATTTTGGCCAACATCTTTTTTTTAAAAAACAAAAATAAAAAAACCCCACACAAAACAAAATAAAAAAACCTTCTTTTTATCCAGGCTAGAAGTTTTCAAGTGTGATTTCACTGTGTTTCTGCAGGAAACAGCCTTCTCCTGGCAGCTGGCTATAGATGAGGTGACAGAGTTGGTTTCTTCCAGCTCTTATCTTTGATTCATTTATCTTTCAGGCATGTCACGAGCTTTTCATCATCATTTCTGAATTATCCAGCGATCAGCATTAGTTCCAAACAACCTCACATGGTCCCTAGCACTTTTCTGTACAGGCTGGATTTCTGCTTCATGTCACTAACTGTCTTTATTGATTGAGGAAGACAGGCACGGCACCAGCGCTTGCCCCTCTCTGTTCAGAATCCCCGATGAAGCCCCATGAAGACCCTCTGTAACTGGCAGACATGAAAGCATTTGTCCCCGTCTCATGACAGGTAGACCTCTGAGAAAAGGTGATGCTGCATATTCATTTGCCAGAGGTCAGCATGGAAGACATAAACAGAATGTATTTATATGCATAAGGCCTCGGCTTTCTAAAGCATTATTTAATCTATTTCCTTCATGAGTATGTGTTGTGTTGAATATGCATGGCTCTGTATAAAGCATTTCTGGAGTTTCCTCCTCTAAGAGGTCAGGGTAGTAACCTCGCATATACATAAAACAGTAATAGCAGCCACCACACTTTATTATTGCACTTTTTAGCTTAAAAAGAGATGAAAGAAAAAGCCAGGCTACTGTGAAGGAGATGGGTGAGCTGAAATGAGAGTGCAGGACTAGGACTGCAGAGCCAGCGTTACTCTGGACTTCTTGGGACAGGTGAGCTAATTACAAATTTTTGAAAGCAACCTCCAATTTTCAAATATTGCTAAGAAATAAAAACAGTCTAGCTCCTAGACATTTTTGTAACTCTTTTTAAGCTGAGTGGCCCTGTACTGAGAATCTCTGAAAATTATCTAAAACATATATGAAATCTTATGCACACAGAAAGAGATTCAAAAAACATCAGATGGACACAGCTGAAAACCTGTGCATCCCTTTTTTGCATCCTTCCTTCCCCAGGAGTAAAAAGAATGACTATTCTTTACAGAAGACATTCCATAAAGTTCACTGATGGTAGAAAACAGCTTTCTGCATTGAAGGACTGTTCACAGAGGGGCAACTTAATTATAGTTTCAAAAGGGCTTATTGTCACCATGCTGTTTTGGCTGCCAGTGTTTCCCCACCAGCCAGACTGTGTTGTCTCATGGAAGGAGGCAGGTCAGCAGGAATCAGTAAAGCAGCAGAATCCATCTCAATCACTCTCTTTCACGGTCTCTGGGGTATCAAGGTATGTGACACATGACTGTTATGAGCAAGAGCCCAGTAATATCTGAAAAATCCTTGTGTATGGAAGCAGCAGCCTGATCCTTTCTAATCTGGCAGACTTTCTTTAAAGAGGTCTAAGATAGTGACTGGCCTTTCAGAACAGGTGGGACAAAAGGTATATGAGATGTTTGCTAAATATGAGGAAGAGCAAACTCTAGGCAAAAAGGCAACCATGAGTGCAAGACTGTGAGAAGAAAAGTTTAACATGGAAGATCTGGACAGGGTAACTAAAAGAAGAGAAGTAGACATTATTGCTTTAAAAGCATATTTCACCAAAAGTCACTATTCTAGCTGGAACCCAGATGTCCTGGATGTCCCACAAACTCAAAAAACCCTGTATCCCAGAGAGGGTGCATTCTACAAGGTGATAATGCATCGCAAGCGTATTACAAGCAGAAGGGTGTGTGGTAGCTGCTGTCAGTTTGGTTGCTCAGTTTGCCTTGTTGTGGTGCTTTATGGAGGGGCTTGGAACATTCACTCTTGTACAAATATTTTGTATACTTTGTCATGATGCTGAAGACTTGAAATAAAAAGAATTCTAATTCTGATTTAAATTGAATGAAATTTTGCCATCCCGTCTTCATTTTTAATCTCTCTGACAGCAAGGAGGTAGAAATCTTAAAAGGAATGCTTGTCCTTGTCTCGTTTGGATTTAACAAAACTAAGAATATAAATAATACTATGGCAAAAATTTTTCTCAAAAATGTTTGAAGATGACTGAGTATTATTTTCAAGTTGCAGTTGCCATTGGAAGATATTTGCACCATTTTCCAGCAGGCTCAAGTCTTACAAGACAGCAAAAAGACTGTCCATTAGCATTCTGAATGGACTTGAGGAGACTGACATTATGGTGTTGGAGGTCACCCCGATGGTCACTTCAAGCAATAATAAGAGACATTGGAGGTGATGGAGTTGCAAAAGCTGACAAAACAGAATGCAATCAAGAAAACCGATGAAATCAAGACAGCAGTAATGATCAGGGGTGTTAAAGCACCTGATAGGTCACAGGTCACGATATTGGACTATGCTCTTTGTAGCAGGCAGGAAGAAGTCATTAGAAATGTCAGCAGTGTCACAGAAATGTCAGAAATGTCACCGTTAGTTGTGTGAAAAGATTGTACAATGGAATTGGAAAAGCGAAAATTCACATGACAGAAATAGGCAGTAAGTTCAAGTCGTCTGGAGGTGAGTGGAGAAAAAGATGGTGAACTTTCTGAGCACAAATCAAGGATCAGTGATCCAAGGTAGATGCAAATTAAATGGGAACACACCCATGGAGGTAATGAGGACAAAACTCCCTTAAAACACATCAAACGAAAGGCTGTTGGTAGAGAAAGGCACACAGAACAGCCCCTTAGATTGTAAGGCGCAGATGTCTTGTCCTGCAGTATATTTTCTATAGGCTCAAGCGTGCTGGTGCACAGAAAATAATGTATGTAGTGTGTGAATTATGTAAAACATTAGCACCTGTGGAACTCCAAAACCTAATTGAAAACACTGCAATATAAGTTTGCAGATAAAGGCAGTGAAACTGGTCACATCTATCCTAACATTTTATTTAACTCAAGTTAAAAATAAATTAATTAGAAGCAGTTTTCTGTCAGCACCAGCTCTAAATACTTGGAAACATTTCACAGTTTCCATTTGATCTGGCCATGAGAATTATGGTGTACTAATAGAAAGAAGGCAATGATGGGAGCAGAAGAGGAAGAAAATGAAGGACACGCCACCAACTGGGAGAACGAGTGGTTAGAATCTCCTGGAGTCTGCTGCTGTACAAGTAACCAACTCCTACTTAGTTTCACTTTAGCAAAATAGGATAAGAGAAGATGGATCCAGGGTTTGGTATATATCTCCTTTCCCATCACAAGACTTTGTATGCCCCTTTCAGGTGAAACTATAATCCATTCTAAAAAAAAATACACTTGGAAAGACAATTTGAAAATTATTTTAGTGAAAAATCTATATTTCTGCACCACGAAAAGCAGCATTTCTTTCATTCACAGTAAAAACAGCAAATAAATAGCATATATATGTACTCCTCTGTATCACTATTTTGAATTGGCTGTTCTTAAGTAGGAGAAGTTATTTTAGAGCTCAGCTTGCTCAGAAAGAAATCTTATTTTGACAGCATACAGAGTAGCTGGCACTGATTTAGAAAATCACACTATAAAGACAAGCAGCACTTTTAACCTGATTATAGCAGCATGTGTTCTAGATTAGGCTTATCTTTGACAATGATTTATGCATAAATGTTTTTGTCTTACAGCAATGTAGGATTTCTAGGATCATACAACAAAGATGATTGCTACTCAAAAATTACAGAATCCATGTAAAAGGCAATAGAAAACAGATAGCTTTGGATAGATTAGATAGACAGATAGATAGATAGACACAGAATTTGTGAGAATATGCAGCAAGCACAATGGAAGGAAACATGAACAAAGCAGCTTTAGCAGCACAGGAAACATGATTTGTGTGGAGGGGTATGATGCAGAGGAATAAAATGCTCTGTAGTTTTTTACAGGTAGTTTCTCTCACGTACAAAGGAAAGCATAGGAAATAGTCACAAAATTTTTAACTGTAATTAATGAATCGACCTTCTATGGGTCAGTGACAGTAGATGTCAGCCAGAGGCAGGAGTCAAAAATTTAACAGAAAAAAAAATGACTGACCATAAGGGTTCTTTAAGATAGAGGTGGAAAGAGTGCTTCCAGGTGAGTAACCATCAGGGAAACTGAAACAGACATGATAGTGGATGCTTCGAGACACAGACTGAAACAGTAACTTTTATGAGAGGAGAGTTCAGCATCGACATGGTTGAGGCAAGGTCATATCTCTCAGTCGGCAAAAGCATCCCACTGTAATTAATGCACAAGAGCCTGGAAGACAGTTTCAGTTGTGTGCTTGAAGGCCATGGGGGAAAAAATCTGAAATCTGTTGCCATATCCCAGCTGGAAGAACTCAGACATTCAAGTTGAAGCTAATGCCCAAGTTACACACCTGACTGATAGGCCGTATGATGATTTAGTCCTGAGATGTCAAAACAACAGATGGAGCAGAAGAACTCTGGGACAAAACTAAAAGCTCTCTTTTGACCACACAAAACTTGCAGTTAGATATCCATAAGGAGTGTCAAGAAGATAGGTGGATCTTCTAGCTTTGACATGCTGGATAGGCCCAAGGTAGGCTGACCATCCTGCACAGAGGCCATTGATGCTGCCAGATGCCCAGACACAAAATACACAAGAGGAAAAACTGAAATTGAGACCAGGGTATTTGCTGAAGAAGATGGCAGAACCATACAACTGAAGTTAGATATGCTTTAGATTTTTACCCTGAATGAAATTCATTTAACCCTGAAGCATGTTTAAAAGTTGTCCAGTGGAGAGGTGCCAGAACTTTTGGTACCTTTCAGGATGGAGTTACTCATTAAAACACTAAGTTTCAAAAGAAGTAACAAATAAAATAGCAATAAAGTGACAAAGAAATATCTCCTTGGAAACAAACTCAAATCAAATTGTTACAGCCTATATAAATATAGCATCCAGTAAAGTTCTTAGCCACTACAGGTTGCAAAGCACATTTTCTTGCTATCTGAATCTTGAACTACGATCAGGAGCTGACAGAGCAGAAGCTGACATTTAAGCCTCTAACACTTTCTTTTCCTCGTGCCTCTTTTTTCCCCTTGTGTTGATTTTGTTTATATTCTGAAATGAAATTCTTACCTCCCTTAATTTGGCTTTTTTTTTTTTTTTACGTTTTCTTTCAAAAGAAATCTTTGCTGACTGAGAATTATACTGCAGATTGCTGTGCATTTTTTTAACCTCCAGATCTGTTATTTTCATACTACTTCAGATGCTTCTGAATTTTTTACGTGTCAAACTACATAAATTTCAAGTGTCCCTTTAAGGTATTTAGACACTTTTCTTATTATTGATGATAAGTTAAAATCATTTTTGGAGGGTGCACTCTATGGGTTTATCTATCTCATTTACCCTGGATGCGAGTTTGTTGCTTTCACAATTTTATAGGCAATAATGCAGCTGTGCAAGACATTTGCCAATTGTTAATATGTCTTTTATTCTTGTCTTTTCTTTTAACTGGTATGCTGAAGGCTATGAGGATTTAACACCCCTACTACTCAGTGAAATGAGAGCACTATATCTAGAGAAGACCAGTTTCCAGGATATTACAGAAAGCTTACATCATCAAGTCAGTTCAGTTGCTCGTCTTGATTATTTGTTCTTCTATCAAGATTTGGGAATTGCCTTGTATTTTTTTCTGATACACAATGACAATTAACCAAGCTATTCTTTTACTACCCCCCTAAAAATTCTCTTAGGAAAAAAAAAAAACCAAGCAAAGATGAAATTTATGGTCAAAATGAGGAGGGAATGCAGAGAACTCTTGCTGACAGCAGGAACTTCAAAAAGGATTACCTACAGCTCAGATGAGTGCCTTAATCTCCAAGCTATAAAGGGAGCTCTTCTCACATTCCCTGGCTGGAGCACTCTCAATTTGCATAAACAGTTCAGTAACTAACAGGACAGCAGGAAAAAATTAGGCAGTGCAGAAACACCCACCAGGGTCTAATTACTGAAGTTCATTTCCTTCCTTTTTTCATTACTACATTTTGAGGCTTTCATTTCATTCTAAAAAGAATGTATATCACAAAAGATCTTAATTTTTGACTATTTGTGACTAACATCATTCTTCAAGCTTTTTAACTCCACCTAAAGGCATAAAAAAAGAAGTATGGACTATATTCAGAAGCATATTTATATACTTAAACCCAAGATAGTCTTGTGTCATACTGAAGCCAAAAGAACACAAAGGAACATGTACATAAATGTTTTTCTAAATTATCATGCAAAGGATGTTAAATCTGGAATGTTTCTGAGAACAAAAGGGAATAAACAGTACCCTGGCTCTCCCATTTCTCCTTACTGAAGTCAAGGAAATTAGAGTTGCCAAATAGTAGAGGCTGGGATTTCTGTGGCTTGCATGAGTTGCAGCAGTCGGGCATACAGCCTTACATGGTTCTTTCCACACTGGTACAGAGAAGCACTCATTCCAATCTCGACAGTCACAATATGGCTCTGGTAACATCTCAACAAAGCCTGTACAGTTCAAATCCCAAATTTTTAAGAATGCATATTCATTTTAAAGTCAGTGGAGAGCATCTCCAGACAGCCCTTTGAACCTAAGATGGGAATTCCTTTGTGAGGGTGCCTTCCCTGCCCCAGTGACTAAAAAAGAGCTGAGGCTTCTTGGTTAAACTGAAGAATTTAATTCAGGCACTTCTACATGGTGCCAACATTCAGATAGGAAAAGCCCTAAAACCATAAATAAATAAATAACATAAATAACATAAACAGATAAATAGTCTTTTTACCATTAAAACAAATTAGAACTAGAAGTACATTTTTCCAAGGATTATTCATAAAATCAGTTGAGAGACCACAGTGTTTTAGTTAGGACTTGATTCTGTTCCTGAAGACCTAAACAGAAAAATCTTCAAATTTCTCCAGTAGATAGAGGATTGTGCCTCTAATGAGCCATACCTAAATTAACAAAGCATACAAAGGCAATTAATAGTAACTTATACCACTAGAAACTACAGAACTTGAGAGAAGCAAAAACAAAAATAACATTGTTTCTTGAAAGATTCCATGGTTGGACTCGCTCTGCGAAATCCAATTTTGTACAACTCTCCCTACAACCAGTATAAAGTTTATAGTTAAGTCGACAGACCTCACATTTAGTGAAAATGCTTGTGTTGAAACTCTATAATCCAGACTGAACTAATTGATTATCTTTACCAAGGCAAAGCAGGAAGCTGCAAAGCCATAAAGCCAAAGAAAAGATGGGTCAGCATGAGTCACTGTTATTTGCATAATCAATTTTTCCAGTACTAGAAAGTTTCTCTGAATTTTTAGACAATAACAGTAGGCTACCAAGATGTGTTTTGTATGTACATGACTCAGAGTTGCACCAAGTTGTTGTTTTTCCTCGTGTTGTTTTCCTTTTTCTTTTTTTCTCCCCTCATGTGTGAAATATGACTAAGAAAACAAAAAATATAGAAAACTCGTCACCTGAAATTTTGGGGTTGTAAACAGAAATGACTTATAAAGGCCCATTAAACCACACACTGCCATTTCTGTTTTTCAGCAAGATTAGAGATGCTCTCTCATTGACTTATAAGTAAGCAAATTTTTGGTTTTACTTCCAATAAAGACTGCAATACACCTGTACTTCAATAATTGCAATTGGCTATATTATTTTATGCTTACTGTCCCCTGGTTCACTGGGCAAAAAGACTCAGAATAAAAATCCCCACCTGTTTCAAATGCATTAAATATAATTTGGTTTACATGCATTGACTAGCTTAATTTTCACTCATTTAGAAGCCTTCCCTTTTTTATACCTTTTATACAACCAGAGGAATTTCAATAACTAAATTATCATTAATTATTGTGACTAGGCAATGGAAAAGAACTTGGCTTACAATTTCTGAGACCAGACAAGGTCACTAAACCAAAACAGAACTGTTTTTCAAGATGCATATTTTAATAGTGATTTGGTTTCCATAGCAAAAATTAATTTCTGGGTACATCATCAAAGAGAACTGTCTTATTGGTTTGGTTTGGTTTGGCTTTTCTTTTGGATTGATTTGTTTTTATGAAAGCAGGATCTCTGCAATAAAGCGTGAGAGGTCATGGCCATCACCCTGTTCCCTGGACCCTGTCCTGAGAAATAAATATTTCAGGTCTCAGACTTTGTTATCTAGTCCAACTTAGTCATCAAGCCTCCAACCCCCATTTAAGGGAGGAAAGAGGCATGTCTGAGAGGGACTTGTCAAGTTGCTCTATACAACCATTGTAGGATGTTGGGAAGTATCCTCTGAAGATGGTTGACAGACACTCTTTACTGTGGAAGAAGTACAGACATCTCAGAAAAAATATTTTGTGATTAGATAGCTAAAGGTAGGTATGATGAATCCCACTGCAAAATTTTAAACTGCTAGGTTTTTATAAGAAATCAAGCTTTGTGAGGATAAATATGATGGAGATAGTTCAGAGAGTCTGATATTACACTGTAGAAGTACACAGACTATAGCCATCCCCAAACTTTGGAAGCTGGTAAGGATCCCACCCTAAACTTAGAGCTGACTTCTATTTTAGGAATCTGCAGGAGCTTTCACTTGAGGTTGTTTCTTGAATTCACGCTTCTTCATAATCCACAAGTCCTTCAGATTTGCACGGGTACCAGCAGGTAGGGCAGCAGCTGTAATGTAATTTCTGACTTAAAACCATGTTTACTGTGAAAATTTAATGCCATGATAATGTTGGATGCCTGACTTCTAAAGCAAATACACGTTCAAAACTTCATAAATATTATAATTCATTCAAGGGGTTCTACATAAAAGAAAAGGTACCCAAATATGTTTCTGCCTCCATTTTCTCTGGAGAGGTTTGTTTGTTTTTCAGGGTTCACAATTCATTAAACTGCATCCATATATTTCCTGGAGCTCAAAGGAAATCCATGAGCAAGCTTGAGGAAATCAAAGTTGATATCAGTTGTCTCCATCAGAAAATAAAACTTGTATTAGCCTTTGGGACATAATTATAACATCAATAATTGTTTTAGTTACAAAAGACTCTATCAAACACTAGAAACAAGTTCTGTGACATTTCCCTATCATAAAACACTTTCAGAGACAGTAAGCCACTTCTCAGCCTTTAAATGTTAACTCCCATCAGAACCATGAGCTAAGCTGCAGGACTGACATGCATAAACCTTCTTGCATTTCCTTTCGGGACAGAAAATAATTGTACAAGGTAAAAACAGGTCAGAAGAAAGGGAAAGTATTCTGAATGGATCAATTTTTTGTAACCTTTCATTCTCCATAAAACAGAGGGAGAAAATACAAACAGGTACTTTCCGCCATGTGGATGTTTTGATAAGAAAAAGCTGCTATCTCAAAGATGGCATGTATGAAGTATAAAGCGGTTTCCAAGGAAACTATTTTTCAAATAGTTCTCTTGCCAGAGATTCATTGTTTTTATTGGCATCCATCTCTCTCACACACACCCTCCTCCTTTAACAGGATGATAAAATCCAAGTGTTTCCAGATTCGGGGTTTTGGCTTTGGCTATCACACCATCTTTGACGACTGACTGCTCACAACAACATACAGAAAATTGAATATCTTCTCCAAATCCTTTCTTAGTGAATATAACTCAACTGTCCTGATGCAAACATTTCAAATCTAAACATAAGTAACACTTTAAGTACTCAAGGAAAACCCATCTCTAGACTGGGCACCAAATCACTTAGAAATGAAAAAAAAAAAAAAATAAAAATCTGAAGTGCATATCCAGTTCCAGCTAGATTATCTCTCGTTTCCAGTTGGTTGAAAATAAAAGGAAAAAGAGAAGAAAGATTTATAACAGCAATAATGGATATCCGTTTCTGGTTAGGAAATGGCCAATTAGAGCTCTAATGACCTGAAGTAAAACAATGGCTTTTTACTTTTTCAAATCAGGTATAATCTGACTTGCAAAGAGCAGCAGTTAGAAAGCTGCTTGGAATGATTACATGGCTAAATGTACTTCATGGCCATCCATGGAGAAAAAGCTCCAGAACTGAGCTCTGAAAGTCAGAGGCACCTGTGTTCAGCTAAGAAATTGCTTCCATGCAGAGGTTTATGTTGAATACATTCCTGAATGCTGTCAAGGCAATACCATTGCAATGGCATGAACAAGCCCAGCTTCCAATCCAGCAGGCGATGGCTCAGGTTTACATTCTGCGGGACCCGGGTGATGTAATTCCATTCCATATTTGAAAAGACCCTGTAATCTTGCAAGTAAAACACTTAAGCACATGCTTAACCTCATAGACTGACTTCTACACAGCTTTCAGTGATATAACATTTGACAGAAACCAAGCAGATGGTTCTGAGTTTTGTTGGATGGAGGCCTAGATGCTCAGGAAGATGCTGGTGAAGTGTTTCATGACTATCCTTAAGCATTTTTTGGCTTCAATTCTAATTCAATATTTTTTTTCTTTAACTAAATGTTTCCTTCTTCTGCATCCTCAGACTCCATCAGCACCCTTTCACTTTCATCACCGGAAGTGCACTGCTTCGCAAATTGCACAGAAAAGTATATTAAGTATTTTGTCAGCAAAATTCTTAAAATTATAAAATAATATGAAATTGTGCATAAAAAATTATTTTATTTTTATATTATATTCATATCAGTATATTGGCACAGGAGAGGGATAGATTGTATCTTTCTGCATGGCCATTATTCATAATTAGACCACAATTTTATTTGTGAATTGCAAATGACAGATTACTTCATATATTCATTGATGACAGGGTGCCGAGCTTATCAAGAGATGCCCACTGAAAACCTGGGAATTTGCTGATAAGAGATCGTTGACAGAACTCTATTTACAGATGTTGTTGAGCATTTTATCATCACTACAACCTTTTATTTTCAAATGGAAAATCATACAGAGTTGAGGAATAGGTAAACAAAGATACTAGCCACAAGGGGTATGTTTGTGGTGGTATAGCCTCGGCTCATAGCCAAGCACCCACAGAGCTACTCACACATTCCCCCATGTCGCCCCAGCAGGATAGGGGAAGAAAATAGGAAGAACAGGAGCAAGAAGACTGGTAGGTTGAAACAAGGATGGAAAGATAATTTAATAGTTCCTATTACCAGCAAAACAGACTCAGCCTTGGAGAACTCAATTTATTGACAATCTAAATAATTTGGTACCAGTTTGGGTATATTAAGCAGCAAAAAAGAAAAAAAGAAACATGTAGACACTTGGAAAACACCTTTCCTTTTTTCTGTGCTCAGTTTTACCAGACTCCTCTCCACCCACCTTACTGCTGTCACAGGTTACATTCAACAGCTTCGGTGAGGTAACAGGTGGTGCAGGTGGTCAGGGTCAAGACGCAGCATTGTCTCTCTGTTGCTCCTTTTTTCTCACACAATTTCCACACACCAGCATGGGTCCTCTGTGGGTTGCAGTACAAGCAGGGAAGTATCTGCTCCAGTGTGGGCTTATGTATGGGTCCTTTGTGGGGTGGTCTTTGTTCTAACACGAAGAACATCCTTTTCATCCTCTCGACTTGGTGTTCCTTCTGATGTTTCTCACTCTTTCATTTTTTTCCCTTCTTCCTCTGCCTGTATGGTGTGTTCTGCTCTTTCACAAAGACAATTACACAGAGGGGCTTTCAGCTTTTTGATGTGCTCAGCTGTGTCCTACAGTCCATTGCAGAGCCAGCTGGAAATGTATGTGTCTGGCATGAGGCAGCCCCTGGCCTTTTCCCACAGAGGCCACCTCTGCAGCCTCTAATTGCCAAAACCTTGCCACATGAACCCAATTCAACATAATTTCTAGATTTCTTTGGCAAAGCCAACAAAAATCTCAGTCCCAGTGAAGTCAAAAAGAGTTCACGTATATGTGAACTCTTACACATATGTGTATATGTGTCTGTGTGCATCTCTTTGGCCCCAAGAGCGCTTCCAAAATCCTAGCTCAGGGCCATGAGGGTTCATGTCTACCCTGACTTCCCATCAGGTAAGGCTCTGGCAGAAATAAGGTACATTGCACTCCAGTTTCCATGCAAAGGAAATTCAGGCATGGGTCCCTAGCACCCTTCTAGAGATACCCAGTTTGGATGATGAGGACCGTACTCCAGCCATTCATTTCATGCAGGCACATTCCATGCAGCCAGGAGAACACTTAGAGTTCCTTTTTTTTGAACTTTCCCAAAATCTGTAGCCAGGAATTCTTGCCATTTGGTTGCTGCTGATCTCTCTGGCAGCTGTTCAGTATTCAAAGAACACTATTTGGAGACCAACCCGACAACCCGAAGCTCTGATTTCAAGTGGAAAGGAAAATAAACATTGCAGATTCTCAAGAGAATGGGGGGATGGTTGAGGAAGGGGCAGTTTCTTGACCCAACTTTTCTATGAGAACTACAAAGCACCAGAAACTCCTGTAGCTTCATGCAGGTGCTGAAGCCTATCAAAACAGGTAGTCCCCTTCCAGATCAGTGTCTGCTTGTGTAAGGATTTAGTCTCTTTAATAGCCCACCTCAGTGGCATCTAAAAAGAGAATTAGCATCTCTGGATCTAGGGTCTGGTATGTAAACTGGAGGAAAGACTGCAAAGTTCCAACAAATTTGGACTTCAGGGGAGCAGAATGAAACTCAGGTTCAATGTCATTTTGGATAAAGAGAGGATGTTATGAAAGAAATCTGCTTTTTAATCAGTCTATTGTAATGAGTTGGAAGCATTTTTAAATTACCCCATAATTAATATGTTATTTACTTAATGAGGTATTTCCTTATGAATTGCTAATGAGTGTTGTCAGGAAGACATCTGAAATACAGGCTCATCTTGATCTGGCAGTATTTCTATATATTCTTAACTTAATGAAAAAAGGCAGTCCCCCCTCTTGCACCTCTAACCCCATAATCAGGTATGTATTTTGTAAAGTTTTGGTTGCTTTGTTTTCTATAAAGTAACTTTTGAGCAAAAAAGAAAAAAACAGCAACACCCCTGAACAACCTTAAGGGTTTCTTTTAACATTATTTTCTAAATTCTTGGCAGCATATTGAAAAGGAACATATAAAGACCAGATCTGTGTGCTTTTATCTTTTTCTGGCAATTATGACCAAACTCCTTTTACAAAATTTGATCTTCAGGTAAGCTCTTCCTAGGACCTGATAACATCACTGAGACACCAGCACATGTGAAACAAAAGAACTGGTTGCATAATTACTTTGCCCTTTCTGTCTTCTTTTTGATTTCCTCTGACAATACCTATGCTGATTTTGGGCAGCTGCTGTGTCACTGCTTGGGGATTTTTCTTCGTTACTTATTTTTTAAAATGACAACTTTTTTTTTTTTCTCAATAAGTAGCTGTTTCTGCAGGTTCAACTCTCAGATCAGTAGGCTGAGCTGTAACAGGAAAGAGGCTTTGTGTTGTACCAGGCACTTGCAGTTGAGCTTTGGAATTAATTCTTCTTTTTTTATGACTTTACCTTTTCTTTGACCATACTTTTTTCCTGTTGATTTATTATCTTTGACAGGCTTTTTAGTGTGAGTCACAGCTAGTAACATACAAATCGTAACTGCAAAGGCTCCCCTCAAGTTTGGGAAGAAAGCGTTTCCCTTGGCAGTTCACTTTCTGCTTTTCTGCTGAAAAGACTTCAAACTAGGCTGTGCTAGTTGTGCGCTTGTGCAGCACATTTATCTTGGAAAACAGAAGTACTACAGAGGAGTAAGTAGGAAAAATATGTGGGGACGAGCTGTTTTGTTTTAGAAGATAAATGTATTTTTTTCATTTGTTTCATTTATTTCTCCCTTAGTTTCTCATAATCATGGGAACAAAAGGTTTATCTGCCCTTAAGAAAATTACTAGAAGCTGACAGAGAAACCTTTTGTGCTGTGATCAGCTGTGGTTCTGCACAAAACTTGAGTGGAATCCTCAGTCCTTACTTTCTATCTTTGTTTTTATTTTTTAAACTATGTAGTAGTTGGTCCTCTGGAGAGCTCTGTCACTTTTCATAAAGTCCATGCCTTTGAAGGATCTAAACATCACAAAATCAATGGTGGTCTTCTTTACCCCAAGTAAGTAGGTTGCACATCCAGACAAGGAATAGCATTCTCTCAGCCATTCTGCAGTGCCTTGCCTACACCATCCTTCAAGATCACAGAGGCACGAGGAAAACCAATGGTGCATAAACAGCAGACAGGACACAACTGTCCCAAAATCCCATCAAATGCCCCTGAAGACGTGGTGCATGCATCAGTTATTTCTTGTCTGCAGAGCCAGTGCAGCTCCCTCCGTGATGCGCAGCCACGCAGGGTTCAGTGCCCATCTCAGCAGCAGCCACTTGGCAGCCACCACAGCCCTCCCTAAAGACATGATTGGCTTGGTGGTCTGACAGAGCACAGCTGACCTACTCCTGGATACCGACTCTGCATCCTCAAATTGCCTCCAAGGTACAGCCCAAAAATAAGTGAGCGCAGTCCCACTACATCCTACTTCTGATGGGAGGGGCAAGAGTCAAATCCCAAATAACTGAGCTACCTCTGTCTTAGACCAGATGCCAAGCTGGTTAAACCAAAAAAATATGTATTTCTTTTAAATGAGGCTTTCTTTCTGCCAAAGCTGGATTCCCTGTGGGCTGTGTAAAACTCACAGATGACTCTTTTTCCAAGAGTCAAAAGCTTCCTCTCCCTCCCAAAGTGTCGCAGCTACATTGGAGGGTTTGGGCGTTTATTGCAAGATGCGTAACAGACAAAAATGGATATGATGTATGTTCCTTCTGAGGATGCTAATCCCATTTCCAGTACTTAATAACAGTTGCTACAGCAGTTAGCTGCAGACCAAGTCTATGGAAATATGTCCCAGTTTAAGTGTTGTTGAAATTACCCATGATAGTATTCACATTCTTCTGCATCTGGGGGGAAAAAAAAAAGGAAACAAACCCCAACCAAACAATACAACAAACCAACCACAAAAATCCTAGAGAATCTTATCAAAGCAACCTAAAGCTTCCAAGAGCAGGAGGATGTGATTCAACCATTCATAGTTTAGCAATGGGTGTGGGCTTGCTCTAAGACATTGTATTGGGACTCAATGCAAATTATCTGTTTCCAGATGCAAATATTTTGCAAGTCTTTAGAGAGAAAGGCTTAAAATGTGGAGCAGTTATCTCTGCGTTTCATACCTACTATACATCACTTATGTTTTGTGGAATTTGTTTCAGTTACTTACCTTTATTCCTAACCTCACAAAAGAGCCAAAGAAATGTGAGAAAAGTTTCTACCTGAATCGAGTGATACTCCAGCTATATGAAAAAGGAGGATGTTTTATTGCACTATGGAGAAAAGAAAATATTTATGGGGGTTGAGTTATGACTTCTCTGAAATGTCCATAAAAAATTTCTGTTGCCTGCTGCTAAAATATTTCCAGTCTCAAATAAAGTGGATACAACAGGCACTGCAAGGACACAGGAGTTAGCTACCATATATACAGGCATGCAGCAGCAATCAAAAGGAGCTCACAGAGCAGTCGCACCTGACAACTGGCTGGCATCGTATTTACAGCATACAGAAAATTTGGAATGAGAAGAGGATTCAAACTTTAACAAAAAACCTGACTTTTTCTGAAGTTTGGAAATTAGCAAGTCGCTTAGAAAAAAAAGAGAGCAATGGTGGATTCTGAGGCATTTCTTATTTATAGTTAGAACCAAAGCAAAAGCGACAGACCATGAAAAAGCTGCTCTTACAATATAGCCACACAGATCTGAGACAGCCAGAGGAGAAAGCTGGCAAGAAAGTGTGTATATCTTTCCCCCTATTACAGGGACAGCAAAATGGAGATGGTTTAGTGAGGATACATACTGCTGCGCTGCAGCCAAGAAACATAAACAGAAGAATGTCTCTAATGGGGTTACAAAACGGATAGCTAGGGAAGGATATAAGAGCAGGGTAGCTATAGGCTGATAATTTTCCAGAATCCTTTCCCAGCATAGAACAATTTATGGCTTGGGACTTTTCCAGCTTCTTTGTGAGAGAGTAAGTGTAAGGCTGATTTCTGTAGCGCTGTGCACAGGATGTGGTGGGCAATGTCTTCACCTCCAGACTGATCCTCTCTCTGTGATAACCCACACTTTGGCTGTCTTCATGACCCAGCATCCTCCTGCATCCTTTCCTCTGGCCTTGCATTCACTTCCACACACACTGCAGAAAGTCCTCTGCCTCCTTAGTGCCTGAGAACTTGATAAGAACATATGCATTTGTTCAGTCTCAGAGCTTCCGTGGGGAAAGGTATAAAACAGTCATGAGGTTACAGACTTTGCCCTACAGCTATCCAAGCATATTGACCAGAACTTGGAGCAGCAGATGCACATACAGACCGATGGTGGATGGTGTACAGTTATTGAAGGGGTCATTTCAGCCAAAAGATCTACAGTAAGTCAGGGAAGGTCAGTCAGGGCAGGGGCTGTGGTCCGCAGTACTGTGGAAATATTGGTTCAGCAATGAAGGCAGTTCAGAAAGAGTAGAAATTATAAGAAAAAGAACAGAGAACAAACCCCAAAATGTCATGCCAGATAGCACCCACACCTTGATACTTTTGGTTCCCATGGGTAAAATAAAACCACACAAACAGCGTGTGGTAGAGCTTTAAAAGGTTTCGGGGAAGGCACCAAGGAAAGCCAAGATTCAGAAGCACTTCCAAGCCCTAGTTGGACTCTTCAGCTGGCAAAGAGACATCCTGAAGGGAGATACAGCTGAGGTTTTCAAAATTCAACGAGCTTCCAGAAGGCCAGACAAGGACTGGACCCTCACTGTCTCCTCCAGCACAAGAACTAGTGAAGATGAAGTTAGTCAGAGACAGGCCTAAGTGAAGATTAAGACTTTTTTCATGCAACATGGTAGAACTGATTGGTGGAATTCCTTGCCAAAGTATGTCATGAATGCAAAAAGCTTGGAGGTGCACTTGATCTCTTGAGTGCTACTAGATCAAACTCAACAGGCCCAGGGAATCCTGGCGGGGGAGAATACCTGGAATCTGGGAACATATAAGGTGAAGGATGCTTGCTTAGTTTTTGTTCTTCCCCATATATTCTTTAAAGACAGTCTAATAAGCTAAATGAAGTTTTATTCCAAAGACGCAAAGCCATTCTCATGATTTTGTGCTGTGACAACTTTGTTCTCCTGTACCAGCCCATTGACAAGGAATAGGAAAGAGGAAAGAAAGATGGACAGGAAAAAATTGACCCTTCACAGGAATTCTGCTATAGGAAAGAGTAACAGGAATACTTTGGAGGAAGGTAAAAGTATGTCTGTGCTTTGCCATTTGGCATATCTTAGGAGGACCAAGACACAGAGAAAGGACTCTTTGGAAGTTGAATTCTTAAGTGCACATCTGCATCCAGCTGCTCAGGGATGCAGAATCCTTCCTCTCCAATTTCGGAAGTGGCAGCTCAGTCCCAGAGTAAATACAGTTCTTTGACTAGGAAGAGAGGCTTTTTTTCCAAGAACAACATGACAGTATGTTAGATCTCAGCCCTAGCAGCCCAGCCATGCTGAAAGGACAGTAGCACATGGAGAGGCTGCCTCTTGCTGCACACAGGAGACAGTGGCACGGCTGCCCCAGGGCAGCCTGGATGCCTTCCACCCTTACAGAAACAGAGAGAGTGTCGTATGCTACGGCCAGCACTGCTGACACCATTATCAAAAATATGGTGCTAGCAAGAGCCCCATTGATGATTTCTTTGTTCAAAATGCAATGGCAGCTCTTGTGAGCAATGCTGTCTAGGCAACACTTTTCATAATTTAGGAATGATGCTCGAAAGGAATGTCACTGAAGTATGCACCAGCTAGATAGCTATTCCATTGGGCGATGGTGTCCTAAAATAAAGTTTAAATGGGAGACAAAAGGCAATAGGTGTTCTACCTGGTGATAACAGTGTCCATAAAATCAGAAAGAAAAGAAAAAAAGTCCCAGTGGGAAGCAGGAGGAAGGAGGGGATGGAAGCTGGACAGGTTTACAGTTGCATCACGGGGCAAGGAATTGTACAGCTGCAGTGTTAGAGGGGGGAGTACAGACCTCTCAGCATACCTCCCCCCATGCCTGTGGAGTTACCCTCAGTGGGTGACCTACTGCCACCATTTAAACAAGAGCTGTTGATCCTTTCTCGGGAGAATCTTTCAGCAGAAAGGACAGTTTAATAATCAGGATAAAAATCCCACTAGGCTCTCAAAAAATATATGACTATACATATAATTTGAGGCATTGTTCCGCTGCCTGACATAAAGGGTGTTGTGAATAAGATTCTTCACTGACCTCATAGAAAACACTGGCATCATTTAAAAGGCCTGCTGTGTGTCACAGTATCCCAGTAAGAAAATGTCTGAAGCAGAATGAGATCCTGTGTCATTGCATAGAAAGAAGAGAGACCTTATCAGCAAATCTGAGCAGTGCAACTCAATCAAGAGCACAGCAAAACGAGAGAGTGGGTTCCTAATCATGTTTTTAACCAGCAAGTACAGAACTAATTATATCAGAGGGTTATTATTTTTAATAAAGAACCATCCCCTGAAAAGATTTTTCCCTTATCTGCATGCTTGAGAGATACAAAGCTACTTCCTAGCTATAACACTTATTGCACGATGACATATTATCCTAACGACTTACCTCTTCACTGACTGCCTGTTTAAACACAGTTTTGAAATGTAACCAGCAAAGATAAGAAAAATATGTTTGGGCTCCTTCATGTTCCTGTATAATGTATAAAAGCAATTGAAATAAGGTTTGAAGTAATCTTCATTTTGATGGTTTTTTCGCTTGAAAATATCAAGTCATATATTGGCCATTGTTTGGGTTTCTCTGCTGTCAGTGGCTACTTACAGGACTTTTTTTTAGTTTATGTCTTATTTTTTTACATGCTTCAAAGATTAAGTACAGGATCATTTTCTTAGCCACAGTTAGAAAGATAGGATTGGTGAACATTTGACAAAGAAAGTTTTTCTACCAACCGTTCCAGTCAAACAGATGTTAATCGCCTACATACTTTTTTATGTCTGGTTTTCAATTATTCCAACAGCCTTTAAAAAAGTAAGTAGGAATTTCAAATGCATTTCTAATGCAGAAAATCAAAACAGGAAAAATTTGGAGTATAATTTTTAGCCATCTTCATTCGTCATAAAGAAAATGGATAAAAAAAGCCTTTATTCTTTCTGCCTTCTCTTTGTCAACATGAAAGAGTGCTGTTTTTCTCCAGTTCTGAAGACTGCCAGGGACTGCAGTGCAACTAAAGATCTTACCAAGGAGACAGACAAAAAAAACCAGAAGTCTAAGAAAACTCCAAGACAGCTTAATGATTTCTCTATCCCAGTGTTCCCGAAAATAGTCCAGCAGCTGAAACATCTCTTCATTAGAGAGCACCTTTCACCAGTCCCCCTTTGGGAGAGCTTCAGACTCTCCCGTCCTTTTGACATCCTCCGTGCCCAAGCCTGCACTCCTAGGGCTGGTTAAGTCTGCACTGTATTGATTTTTATTCCTCTGGTAACGTGTCCTTTTCAAAGAATCTCCCCAAAGCTACTGATTTTAGTATACAGCACCTCTGGAATGGACGCAGTTTCACTGCAGAGTCAACGTAATTAACTGATACCCCAAAAAAAAAGTAAAGAAATATAAAAATCCACAACTCTTATGTGTTTAAAAGCATTGACTGATGAATGCACAGCCTGGTATATATTACTTGTGCCTGCTCTACGAGTCAGTCAGAGATAGCTACGTTTACTGTCTGCCATAAAACATTTAGAAAATTGCAAAGCTGGATCATAATATTTTCACCCTCCAGAAAAGTATTGCATGTTTTTCTGCTTCATCTGGAATCTCTGATTATCTGAAGATTTATTCAGAAAAGTGGAAATAGTCTTAAGCCAGGTCAAGTTTTTTTTTAAATTATTCAACTATTAATTTTAATGTTGGCAAAGTTGAAGAGACAGCTCACAGTTACAAAACAGATGGCTTTAAAATGGTAATAGCTATACAGAGGAGAAAAACACCACATAAAATATGCAACTTTATTTGTATTTTCCAATTTTCTCTGATGCCTAATCCATTACACTCTCATTTGTCTGCCAGCTTCACCCCCAATTTAAGTCTAAAATGAGTACCATGAAATACTGAAACCTTAGCTGCAGTCACTGAAAATGACCGAGTTAAGGTGAAAACAGCTTTTCCCTTTCACTGCTGTGGACAACCAGCAAACACCACGTCTTTAAAAAAGAGTAGTAATTGACAGCAATTTGTACACTTACACATCCTTATGCATACCTGTACACACACATTTGTTGACATAAATTTCAGAAAGCTCAGTTTTCTTTGAAAATAACTGGAATTTGGGCAAGGAGAAAGAAGCTGCTATTCCAGAGCAGTGACACATGGCTAACATTGATGGAAAATACTTTTCTGACTGTCTGTTTAAAAGATTCCTGGTTTGTTCATTTAAAATCACACTAGACAAAGAAGGAGATTTTTTTTCTATGAAAAATGATCTCTCGTTAGGAGAGAGGAATATAAAGAACTCTGAAAGCACCTCCAAAGAGTCATTCAGAAGCCCTAGGGAAACCTCACAAGCCCAAAATTATCCTTCCTGACAGCAGAAGGTAGAATTTCACCAGGGTGGTCTTCATACACTAAAAAGTGAAGGAGGCAGTGAACAGAAATGCAAGCCAAGTACAGATTAGTAATGTGGGCTACTACCAGCCTTTGAGGATTATACCAGTTTGCCATGTTTAAAAGTTGAATATTTGTCTGCCTTCACTTATTCATACTGATTAAATAGCTCTTTGCCACTTTGCACTTTCAGGGTTTCCATCCCCAGAGACTCTAGCGAAGATACCTAAGTTTGGTAGTAAGAATGACACTGTTTCCGGCTTCTTCTTAGATGCGTTCAAGAAAACAAGCCATCATGTAAGGCCTGATGAGTACAGGACAAGGTCACCAGGGAGACTGTCAAACACTGTCCTCTAGACGTTTAAGCCAAGAGAAACAAACCTCTTCTGGGAACACATCAGGAACAGTGAATCCCCTGAAGGAAGGGGAGGGTTTTTAGCCCCTAAAATGAGACTCTGCTCATGATGCCAGGTCATCTGCAGAGGACAGATGTTTGCCAAGTGTATGGCTCAAGGCTATAGTAATCCCATACAGCAGAAAATGCTTCCAAGGAAAAGCAGGCCCTTTGGCACCTGCATATTTAATCCCAGCAGTGCACTCTTTCCATAAACACCACTTTGCCAAGTGCAGCGTGATCTACAAGAAAGCACAGCTATCTATGAGAAATAAGCCTCTTTAATTTCACTTGTTCAGCACAGAGAGTGTGTGTAAGCCATCTATTGTGTGTTTTACTAGGTCACTTTTCTTAGCAGCTTTTACTCCAGTAAATTGATAGTTAACTCAAGGCAACAGGCACAGGAACAAGGCAGGAACCTGGAACAAATCTTCCTTCGCATCTCCCGTGGCACCTCAGGAGCAATGTTTATGTCTTGAAAGACAGACTTCTAGAAGCATGATTTACTCTCAGGTGACGAATGGGAATGTGCCCAACTTGCTTGCAGTGCTGAGCCCACGGGATGACTTCTCATAGAGTTTCGGATACTTCTCCAACTAATTCCTACTCCAAATATACCATCTTCACCTGGTGTTTTCTAGCTGATCATGAGGGGTAAAAGCAGAAATATATATATATGGATGGATGCATATATAGCTTTAGATGCACTTACCTGCCTTTTTTTTTTTCCCCAATGTTATGGACATTGCCACCTTCACAGACTGAACCTTTCTGGGAACCACAAATAGCAATGAGTACTGACAAAAGAAAGTTTTTTGCTATCAGAATTTGCCCACAGTGGGAGTCTCGATGGTCTCAGCTATTTCAGTACAGAAATAAGCTGCATTTTCTTCCACACCCTTAATATAAAAACAAAACAGATAAAACAAAACAGATACAGCAAAGCAGCACATAAAATCTTATTGCAGCTTAGCTCGCTTTGCAATAAAAAAGATTATGTTTGTAGATATCACATACCTGTTTGTGTATCCACATGGGGTTTATACTTACCTTCACAATTTAAATGTGCAAGCAAAATAAATTAGGGTTAATTAGGGTTAATTAGTAGACCTTCATACTTAAGGTCCAAATGAACATTCTGTGATTTACTGAGGAGGGGAAGGGGATACTTGGGGGTATATATTGCCTCAGCATCACCTTGTGTACTGCATGGAGCCTCAAGTCCAGCAGTGCTTCCTGCCTTGCTCTCCCTTACAACTTATAAGGTACTGAGGACCTTGCTACAAGTTAGACAGCCAACTATGTTTATTAGAATGAAATCAATAAACCCTGCCCTCCACAGACCACCTGTGGCCACTCTACATATATATAGAAAACAGGGAGAGGGTAACTGAGGGTTTTTTGGTAGGATTATCACCCCAGCTCATCCTATAGGTGTTTCTATGCTGTGACAAACGGCATTTGAAATTAGCCAGTTCCCCTCTGTCAAAAGACCCTGACTAATTGTCACCCTCCACCCCTGCTTCACCTTTCTTTAGAGGTCCTGTGCTTGGGGAGACTGTTGTGACTCCATTGCTTCAGGCAGCAGTAAAGGGCTGTCTCCCAGGAAAAGTGAGGTCAAAGACAAGGTTAGGTGCACATAAGGCTGCCAAAGGTAGGGCAGTTCCCAGCACATCCAGTGCCAGAATGCAATAAAGACAACAACTCTTAGGTTGTCTTTTTTTTGCCCAAATGTCCAGGGACAGCCTTACAGCTCAATCGACTGTAAAGGGCCCAAGTTAACACAAGTCTAAAGCAAAGCCTGGACACAGCTCTGCCACTGCACCCTTAAAATACACAAAACAGTATTAACCCTCAGTCATAACAAACCACGTTTTGTTCCACAATTCTGTAGTCTCATAGATGATTTTATCAGCATCATCCTAAGCAGTCCTGTATCACTGCGATACAGTACTTGAGCCATTAGTGCTTGCATCAGCTCCAATGTCATCACACTAATAATGCCTCTTTCTCCTCTCGTTCTTTGCCTTTGAGTTGCAGGAAGTCTGAAGGGGTCTTTCTGCATTTCCTGCAAGGAAGAATTCTCCCTTGCCTCAGAATTTATTATAAAAATCCCTCACTAATTTCCTAGCCTAAAATCTCCATACATTTTTTTTCTTCCTCTATGGCTCTTTTCTGTCCTTTGCAGAGTCCTGTAATTATGTCTTCTCCAGAGCTCCTTTTACAAACTGTACTTGATCCAGGTGAATATAAAATCCCATGCACAAAGTCTCCTAGAAGGCAGGGAGGAAAGAGTTTTTGTTGCATTTATATCCCCTGATACAAGAAATGTCATTCTAGAAAGAGTCACAAATTTCAGAGACCTCTCCAGAGATTGTATTTTCTTTTTTCCTTGGGAGAATCAGAAGGCTGCACTTGACCTGTGGGTCCTGTATGTCCAGTACATAGCCCATTACCATTTAAAACAGAGATGTGTTAGCAAAAAAAACAGTGGGCAGGATTTCTGTCCCCTCTCTCCCCTCAGCACGTGAAATGGTAAATGAAAAATAAAACTATCAATATTTCCAAAGTTTCCAAAACTCAGATGTCCTAACTCTGGTATGAATTAGAGCAGTAAAACTGCAGCTCTAAGAAAGTATCATGGTCCCCAAAGAAAACACCTTTGACAGACTGGTTGGGAGAAATTATTTCCTTTCGCTCTCATTTTTGTCACTGTCTGCAAAGGAGAAAATTAAAACGAATAATCCATCTCCAAACATTATTTCCAGGTTCAGCCTGAGTCAGGATTTGGAGAAAATGTTCTTCTCCTTAATGAAGCTACTCTGGCAGTTGCATACTTAATGATACTTTCTATTCTGACAGTCAGTGGGCACTGGATTTTTTTTCTTCCTCTCTTCACTTTCTGTGTGATTGATTGAGAAACCTCCTGCCTGGATGGCATCAATTCACCATAATCTCTGCTGCCTATTAGGCAGTTTAATTCCAGCATCTCATTTTTTATTTTTGAGTCATGAATGTAATCAGTCCAGCCCAGATCCTGGATACTTGTGAGAAAAAACTGTCAAAGGCCCCAGCCATTTTTCTTCACATTTGACGAGTTACCAATGGTGGCAGTACATAAAGACTTCCATCTTCTTCTATTCCTAAGAACCTGACAAATGCACAGTGTTTCTAAGGACAGAGCAGAGAGGCTTTGTAGTCATTAGGGTTTTGTTGTTTCTTTTTTCTGTTTTTAACACACCGATCTTATTAGATCTTTGCTAGTGTTGCCATACTTGACTAAACCTTTGTCAGCCTAGCTCCTACCAAGGATCTCCTGGGAATGGCTCGGGTTTTTATTCATCCCAGGACTGAGATAATTAGACAATCTATCAACTGTGAGGCTAGCTGGGTTGTGATGTTTTCTTGTTATCTTGACCTTAATGTTTTGGGTGCTCTAAGCTATGACAGATACGCCAACCATAACCATTCCCTCAAGGTTATGGGCAGTTTTGTGCTCCCAAGACAAGAACAACAGAAACATTTACACTCTTCAAATTGCCCACTCCTCTACCATCTATCTGCAGTTCATCTACAGAACCCTGGTTTATACTGCTTTTTGACCTGCTGTGTTAAGAACCAACACAGAAAGAGAAGAAATGTCTGTCTCAAAGTCAGCTTCTCTAGCTCCTTCAGTTGATTTTACCCACTTCCCAGATTATCAGAATCAGTATTGAGATATCAGCATTGGGAACTCAGATGTCGAGAAGAAATGCAGGATCTCTAATTGCTCAGTGATGGCTACTTGTTACGGAAATCTCTCACACTTAAGCCTTTCTATCATAAAAAAGCCCTTTTAACTCACATGAAAGATGATAAAATACATTTCAAAATGGAAACAGACTTCAGAAGACTCAGTATCTTAGCTCAGAGCTAAGAGTGAAGGAGACCGGAGCTCTTCTTCAGCAGTGCATCTCCTCCAGTGCATTTCAGTGCAGCTGGAAACCCAGGTTTTCATGGGAAGTGACTTTCCTTTCACAACGGAAGAGCAGAGATTGCTTATACAGCACAAAAAATCAGTGCCACTTTAGCATTAATGGTTTGCAGGCAATAGGGGTGTGCATGTTTTTCTCTGCCCTAATAATAGTGGATGGGCAGGCTGTAAGAACTAATTAAGTTCTGCACAAGGAAAAACATCCCAGGATGTTCTGAAACTAAAATGACCACATTGACAGCCCTAGGGATTATGCTGAATGATGAGAAAAAGCTGTTAGAAATAATATCCCTGGATGAAGGGATAGGATGTGCCCTCAGCAAGTTTGCCGATGACTCTAAACTGACGGGAGCGGCCGGTACACCTGAAGGCTCTGCTGCCATTCAGTGGCACCTTGATCGGCTGGAAAGTTGGGCAGAGAGAAACCTGATGAGGTTCAACAAGTGCCAGTGTAGCGTCCTGCACGTGAGGAGGAGTAACTCCAAGTACCAGCACAGGCTGGGGAATGTCCTTCTAGAGCTGCCAGCATGCTTTTGCAGCCAGGAGGGCCAGTAGAATCCTGGAGTGCATCGGGAAGAGTGCGGCCAGCAGGACGAGGGAGGTGATCCTGTCCCTCTAGTTGGCCCTAGTGAGGCCACATCCAGAGTGCTGTATCCAGTGCTGGGCTCCTCAGTACAAGAGAGACAAGGAGCTCCTGGAGAGGGTCCAGCAGAGGGCAACAAAGATGATGAGGGGTCTGGAGCATCTCTTGTGAGGAGAGACTGAGGGAGCTGGCCCTGGAGAAGACTGAGAGGGGATCTCATCAATGCATATAAATATCCCCCAGGCAGGTGCCAAGAGGATGGTGCCAGGCTCTTATCGATGGTGCCCATGGACAGGATGAGGAGCACTGGCCATAAAATAAAACACAAGAAGTTTCACCTACCTCCGCATGAGGAAGAACTTCTTTACATTGAGGGTGGCAGAGCACTGGAACAGGCTGCCTGGGGAGGTGGTGGGGTCTGTGTCTCCAGAGACATTCAGAATCCACCTGGACACGTTCCTGTGTCACCTGCTCAAGGTGACTCTGCCTCAGGAGGGGGATTAGGTGGTTTACCTGCAGAGGTTCCCTCCAATCCAACTCTTCTGTGATTCTTTGAAGTTCTGCAGACCAATAGATCCCATGGAAATTAATATCAAATGCAAGTGGTCTGTTGTGTGGGGAATCAGAGCCCAAAAGCCTGGTTCTCAAGTCTGGATTTTGTATCAGATCGACAGCACAAGTTCAGTTTACAACAGAATATTTTCTCCTTCAAACTGGGAGAAGTCTCAATTTACAAAAGTAGTTGAATTCATCCCTGCTTCTCTCCGTCAGTACAATCTCATCAGCGGCACTAGGAGAACATGTTTTATTGCTGGTGGAAACCAGACATATAAAAATGTACCAAAATAAGAAAGTGAAGTAAAAGCTGCTTTAAGCATGCTTAATAAGCTATTCCATCATGTCGTCTCTCTGAATTTAAGCCTCCTTCATATTTAAACTCATCAATTTGAACATCTTGTTTATGGAGTTTGCTCAAGACAGTCTGGTTTTCCCCATGCCCTTACATTTCTGGGAAACACGCAATGGCTTTGTGAATTACTGCAGTCGTATAAGATATATTGTATATTTTATGAATTGCTTAGTACAGTCTGAGCATACTTAATATGGGTAATAAAAGTAGACACTGTCTTTTTTGTGTAACTTATCAAATAATTCATAAATAAATAAATCTTGTAAAAGCAAATACAATTTTTCGAGCTATCATGAAATGCTCTATATTTAAAACAAATGCTGGGAAAAAATTCTAAAAGTTTAGCTCTAGAAATTGAAGAGGCACCATGAAAATGAAAATCTCATTTCTCCCTGAAAATCTAGTGTCTGTTATAGTTACAAGCAACTCCTAAAATTACTGTGGGTGGAAGAAGAATGTCCTCTATTTCCTGCAGTTTCTTACATTGTGCATTTGACAGCACATTGTGTGTAGCCATTAATTACAATTTCTACTCTGCTGAGAATATTCTTATCAATGTCAAGAAAAGAATAAAACAAAACAAAAAAGTATATGTTTTTGAAAAAAAAGTTTTTAAATAATTTCCAAGACTTGCTAGCCACTGCTAATCAAGAGAAACTATTGGATCTATATTGATTATTCTCTCAGAGTCTGGTTTACATTTTAATAAATGGTGTTATTAAAATCTTATTATACCAGAAGCTATATTTTCAATACTGTAACATCCATTTAGTGTTTCCTTTGGCAAGCTGAGTGATAGAAAAGAATAAAACCAGGGGAAGATGTGGAAGGTAAGTACTGGCACATGGGCTGCATTTTCCTTTAGCCATTGTCTCTGGTTTGTGGAAGGTGCTTTGCAGATGGCAAAGGCAGGGACTGGGAAAATGAAGAACCGCCTGCTGTAGGAGATGATCAGGACCACTTCCTTGTGCCTTCTGCTCACTTGAAGACTTTGGGATACCACTCATGGTCTCCAGCTGATATTCAAGGTGGTGTGTCCCACAGGGCACCATCCACCATGTCCCACATCCTGTCCACCATCCACACAGGGATGTCTCGGACACTGCAGAAACATACTGAAGCCCCTCAGCTGAGGTGCCTCCATCTGGAGCCAGGTTTCAGTTCTTGATACATGCTCAAAATGATAAAACCTGTAAATGAGCCCATGACACCCACTGGTGGGTAGTACATTTCCCACAATAGGACACTACACTCCTTTCATTTTCCACAGAAAAGAAAATTAATTTATTTTTCCTCCCCTGCTTTGTCTCCTTCCTTTTAAAGTTTCCTATAACTTTTATCTTGCACCTTCCGCACGTTCTCATGTATCAATGCTTTCCATAGCCAGTCTGTGTCATGAGAGGTGTGATATCATCCCTAAGGACTCATCTTACGTGGGGCTCCCTCTAAACTTCAGCTGCATCTATGATATTGCAGGAGACAGTCACTGTTTTAATTCTGATTTAACAAAAAAAACCCCCACACCACTCAATAGTGAGCAAATAAACCTTATCGAGAGGACACTATTTCAATGTGACACTGTAGCTGCAGGAACATATTTCCCAGCTCGCTATTGAAATTCTATAATCTGAATAGGAGAGGTACAAATGAGTTGGAAGGAAAAACAAATCTTTTCAATTGCACTTCATTTTTCACTTCAAAAGTATAATGGTTGACTGGGATCCATGACAGACAGATCGTTACCCCAAAGTGTAATATATCTTCAGCTCTCAAATCAAAGTACTTACAGTGCAGAAGCGCATGTTGTGGCTTAACCCCAGCCAGCAACTCAGCACCACACGGTTTTTTGCTGATTCCCTGTCCCCAAGAGGGATAGAGGGAACGAAATCTTAAGGGTAAAAGTAAGTAAACTCACGGGTTGAATTTATGAGAGAGAAGAATTTATGAACTGAAATATATAACCCCCAAACTGTGGTCCCTGGCCAACCACCTCCCTAGCTTCTTGCTGAGCATGGTGCCATACGGTTTTGAATATCCCTTGGGTCAGTTGGGATCTGCTGTCTCAGGTCTGTCCCCTCTCAAGTCCTTGTGCACCCCCTACCCCTTCTCTGGGACAGGTATTAGTTAAAGGCTATTTCTTACAAATAGTCTGAGAGAGGCTTTCCGGGCATGAACGTTTCCATCACCCCTGTGCAAAGCCACTCCACTCCCTGGAGAGCCCTCTAACATAAATGCTTTGGCTGACATTCGGCAAGAATTCTTCCTCCTTTTTCATCAGCATTTCCTTTAATAAAGTTTCAGTTACTGGCGCATAAATCAAACACATAGGGAATATTAGTCCCATCCTTATAAAGAACAATTTACTGTAATCTGTTTTTCTGAAAGTTTGGTTCATGATGGTTTGTTGCCTGTTCCTGTGCAAATAATACAGTAAATCACCCAACTGAGCAGCAATTTCTCAGCACTGTCTTTATATTTTACCTGTGCTGGAGCAGGGCTCTTTTACTCACAATATTGCTTTCAGCCCTGAGAAGTGAGTCTGCAGAATGAATACTTGAGCCTGTATCCACAGCGAGTTCTGCTAAACCCCTCTTTGCGCTGCTTCTCTGGTGGGAAGGACAAGTGACTCTTCTTTGTAAGGACACAAGGGCCCACCACATGGACAGAGACTTTCTAAACACTTGCCAATTGAGGTGCAAAGATCTTCACAGGCTTATCCCGCAGCCATTTGCCTCTCCCTTTGCAACACAAAGCCATGGTTCTTTTCTCTCACATTGACAGGATTCTCCTGCATTCAACTCTGACAACCTTTGGAAATAAGAAAAAACAGCCTGAAGGTCCCCTGCAGCATGCTTAGTGCCCTCAGCTCAGTGCTCCTCCAGGGGCTTCACAAAATAAATGAGATCTACGGGGTCCTGAGTCCAGGAGACATTTGTTTGCTTTAGGCTGGTACAGCTAATGCAGTGAAGAAGGTGAAGGACTACAGTAAAGTAATCTGGTTTTGGTGAGAAAGAGGAAGATCCACTACTCTTTTATTCATTAATAAACAGGCAAATAACTTTAAAATACAGCTGACCGATATTTTAAGGGTCTATAGCAGGGGTAGTTGCCTTCTTTTTTCTTGCAACACTGGTAACATAAACAGCACTGTGAGAAAGATATCCATCTAGAAATATGTATTTGACTGATCAATTGGCTTAACACATAATTTACACTTTACCAAATTACCCAGAGTCTTCAGCAACCAAACCATATTACCACAGAAGAAAACATAAAGTTTCCATCCTTTCTTTTTATTGTAAACCTCTATTCCTTCTGGAAAGTGCATACTGCATTTCACTGTAACCTCAACTCTACTCACCCCTGCACCAAATGCTGGTTTTCCATTTTATCATATAACTCACTCCATAGTATGTTTTAGCTTTCTTGTACAAAGTTATTTTAAGGCCCCATGTAAAGCCTATGCATGCAAAAACTACACGATTGAGGTTTTTCACTGTGGATGTTATAAACTTTTTAAGTGCCTGCTCAAGTCTAAAGATGAAAAATAACAGTAGAAGAAAGGGACTGTATAGAAAGTGTTATCTGGAGTTAGGCTATGTGTCCATCTCACAGTTTCTGTTTGGTTCATAACACACCACCCCACTAGAAATTACTGGAAACAAACTTTTTCAATATAGCTACTTCCTAGATACCAACCTTTGGTTTAAATTATACTAACAAAACCTTCATTCCTGCCTCCTCCCTCTCCCTTATTTCCAATACTATATCACACTGAGCAGTGGGAAGGAGAAAAATAGCAGAAGAAAAACATTTGGAAGAATAAACAAGGACAAGACATCCAGATAAAGGTACCATAATGTCCTCAAATGGCCATCACTACAACCTCTTACCTGACAGCAAACAAATAAAACATTTAACAGTGGGTGGGTGATGCAGTAGGCAGGCCCAAACTGTGGTGAAAATTGAGAGAAATAATTCAATGGTGTATTTCTAAAAGGTTTGCTAAAGAGAAGGAATTGTCAATACCAGTCAGAAGGCAACTAGTAAGCAAGCAAACAGAAAGGAAATGAGTTGGTAACTTAGTGTCATCCCATTGTCACTGAAACTCTTCAGAGCTTCTGTTGGAAAGCAGAACGTTCCCTGCCTGGCTATTACCAGACTATAAATAAATTTCAATAAGTCAGTAAGGTGTAGAAATCAGAACCTAGAAAGACCCTACCCATCATCTTTTCTGCAGATAAAGTGTCATGTCTGATCCTCTTAGCAGATACTAACAACCTCAGTCAGTATCCAAGTTTTGCTGTTTCCTTACTAATATATACCCCTTTAACAGCCAGGATAGCTGAAAACTGCTCTAAGTAATATTGTCAGTCAATTAAATCAATGTCACAAATCATTCTGCTTAGTGATCTTCCACTGCCAACAGAAATTTTAAGCCTGTGATGTGTCAGTGCTCCCCAACCTAACATCATTGTGAGGAGAAACCAGCCAGTCAAAGTGACTGCCCTGCTCTGCTCTGCCCTGGAGCAGCCTCTTCTCAAGTCCTGTGTGTTGCATTCGGTGCCACAGTATAAGAAAGACATAAAGCTGTTAGAGAGCATCTAAAGGAAGGTCATCAAGATGGTGAAGGGTCTACAGGAGAAACCATACAAGAAGCAGCTGGGCTCACGTGGCTTGTTTTGCCAATAAAAGAGAAGATTACACATCACAGTCTACAGCTTCTTC
>VZTA01010782.1:3940-15251 GCA_013398855.1 Mohoua ochrocephala
TGGATTTTGGTTTGGGTGGAATTTTTTTAAGCTTTTTTTTTTTTTCTATCAGATGCAGTAATCATCATCCTGATGATTGACTAACAAAGTAGTTAATTGCACTATTCATTGGAAAATAACTGGTCATTGTTTCAGTGGGGTTATTATAATGGCAATAAAACTGCCTTTAGAACAATTTTAAATTCATCCTATCTTTTCCATTATTTGTGAAGAAATGGCAAAAATTATTCTTTTTGTAAATGCTAAGATGCTGTTTCTGTAAGTACTTATTCATGAATAATTCGCACATGGATAATCATGTGGAATTTGTTGACATTGCTTGTACAATGAAATTGTCTCCTTGAAATAGGAATTTGTCCTAGAACAAAACCCGAGGAGTTCTGATCTTCAGAAACTTAACTGCTCTGTTTTGTAGGCAAACCTTCCTAGTGGTGTTAGACTGGCAAGTACAGACTTCAGAATCATAGAATATTTTGGGTTGAAAGGGACCTTTAGAGGTCATCTGGTCCAGCTTTCCTGCCGTGGGCAGGGTCATCTTTCACTAGCTGTTTAAAGCTGTAATCCTGAAAACTTCCAGTGGGCATCCACAACTTGTCTGGGTAATCTGTTCCTGAGTCTCATGGAATTGATGTGACGTGCAGTTTGTCCTTGGCCTCCTGAAAAGGCAGTGTTGTGAGGCTTGTTGCTACAAAATCATTCTGATTGAAAACCAAATAGGATTTTTTAAAAAGTGAATAACTATTTGTATGGACTCTATGTGTGTGTGATGGTACTTTGTTTTAAACACGATGAAGAGATAAACCATCCTGAGAAAGAGTTTAGGAAGGTGCTTCAGTAGTGGATGTACTGCTTCAGAGTAGTCCCCTCAAAAATACATTTCACTAAAGCATCTGGTACCAGCTGATGTTGCACAGGATATGGGTTTTAACTGCCTGCTGATTTGAACCACTGGCAATTATTATTTATTGATATATTCTAGAAGCACTTGTATTTATATTTTAGACAGTGAGTGGTAGTATTGGCAAGTGGCCTGCAAGAGTCTTTCTCAGAGGATGAATCAGTGGGCAGCATGCATAATGTATTGTCTGTTCTTTGTGAGATCAACATGAATGCTTTCAGTTGCTGACAAGAAGTCTTTAAATGATTCGTGAAAGATATAAACGATGGAAAGTTTTTGTACTAAATGATTCCATGCTGTTTTGTTTGGAATTAGCCTTAATGGGATCTAAAAAGGTATCCAAACTGTAAATGATGACAGTCATAATTTTATTTAAAGAGGGGATTGATACACTAGAACTAAAATATAAATGATCAAAATTCAACTTAATACTCTTATATTCTAATAGTACTCCAGCTTTCTGTGTAGAAGAGGAAGGATGCTCTGTAAGCCAGAAGTCACCAAACTCATTTGCTGAATGTAACCATTATTTCTTACCCTTGTAAGCCAAACACACCGTGGCAGTTCTGGAAGCCAGTGAGCACTTCACTTGTGAGCCAGGGTGAATGATAGGGTCATGCTAAGAAGAAATATTTAAGTGTTTTGGATGGAGAGCCCTAGAAATATATTAATGTATATGTCTGTTAAAGCATGAACTAGGGAGCAGAAATGCCATTGAGGTGGGAAAGAGAAGGGAAAAGAAAGTAAAAACAAACTTATAAACCCCTCCAACTAATTAGTTTGCTTATTTCTGTATATTATAAGGTGAAACATGCAGAACTGGGAGCTAATTCTTGTGGCCAAATAGTATATTTGCTTTAGGTCACAATGATATTTTATCCTATTCTTAGTCTACCGTACTGTTTGATAAAACAGTTATTTTATTTGTTGAAATGTACAAATACGTGTAATGTGCATAGAGCAGTTAGCCTTATGTACTTGATGATGTTTTTAGATAATGTAAATAAATGATATAGGAAACTGTTCTCATCATGTGGATAAACAAATTTATAAAATAAGGCAAATGAACTTAGCGCTAGGTCTGTTTTGAAAGTTTTGGTGTGAGTATAGTTTTCTGCCCTGATGTAAATGTTTTAAAAACTACTTGCCAACACAAATATAACTAGAAGACTTTCCCAAGAAAATAACATGCTTTGGTCATCAATCTGAGCTTTTAAAAAAGTAATTTTTGCAGCATTATTTGTTCTGTAAGTACGTGTTTATGCTTTGGTTTTTTTCTCTGTTGAAGTACATCTGTTCTGAAATTCAAAAGCTGATCTTAATTCTTTTTCACTGATGCCATATGGGAATTTAAGATCTATCTCTGACTTTTGGTCCTGTGGGCCTTCAGTTCTGTGATCAGTCTGTGCTGGTTATTGATGCCGTGTTCCAGGAATCGATAAGAGAAAATTGTCACCGCAGACCTTCAAGTTTTATATTGTATCGAATCAGGTATATTGCAAATAACTTTCACTGGACTTAATTCTGTTACTGTATACTCACCTTGAATATTACATTATTCCAAATTTGCCCTGTTATATTTGCTTCCAGACTTGAAGTGCTGTTTTTCATGCAACAGAGGTATTTGGAATTTTTATACTACATTTCTTCTTGCCTTTTAAAAAGAAACTATGACCAAACAAAAACATTCAACCTCAGGCACTTTTGAATGTTTTCTTTTCTGTGAGTAGGAATTTGTATAGAATTGCTGGTTTTAATCTTTGTTTTCAGTTATTCTTCTGTCTGTTTTTGATGTCTCGTGAAAATTCTCAAACCCAGAAGTATGGGTCTTTGCTTTCAGTGAATCTTAGGGAAATGTATTTCTGGGGAAGTACTTGTAATGTTTTGTTTTTCTTTTTCCACTTCAGCCTTTGAAGTGGAGCTGTTGAAGCTCTGATTTGATATATAGCTCTTTCAAAAAACCCAAACTAATGTTTATTCAAACTTCAGCTTTTATATTAAATTGTTCATGTGTATCTCACACTCAAGCATCATTGTGGATTTTTGCTTTCAGTGAATTCTACCAGTCTATAGGCAATTCTCTTACACATTTTAATTCTTTTTAAGGGGCATGTGGCAGATAGCATAATTAAAGCAGTATTTTTAATCTTAATTCTGTCAGTTTTACTTGGGGTTAAGTGATGCTTTATACACGGCAAACCTTGTTGCCAGTAAATGTAATCAACGAGATACAACTCGTGAGGAATAGGTGCATAATGTCATTGAATGAGTAAAAATGCAGTAAAGCTCCGTAATGTATGGGTAGGAGATTCTTAGAAGTATTAATGATGCATGGTATAAGCGGCTTTTCTTAAGGAGGCTTAACTGTTTAATGGGCTGACTTCTAGTTTTAGCTCAGAAGTCAGCAGTTTGGATCAGAATGAGAGCAGATGATGTGTTTGTTTCACCCGTCTGACTGGCCAGCCCTTTTAAGAACAGTTGTTTTTTGTAGATATTATGTATTCGTATGACCATGTTGTTGTTATGATAGCTTTGTTCTTTCCATGGGGAATGTTTCCCGTGAAATATGTACATGCTGGGCAGAGCTGTGTATTAAATGAGTACTATAACTGCAGGGTGTTAAAGCAGCTTGCTTAAATTTTTTATTGTCTTTCACAGTTGAAGATTTTATGTTGTATAACTTTTATTATAGAAATCAGTTTTCACCAAGAAAAGGTGAACTTTTAATTCTGAAGAAGAACGCAACATTTTTGTTATGTGGGAATACCCAGATAAGTCTTAGCTTGCTGGATCGACATGCAATGTGTACATGTTGTGAAATAACCTGCTGCTTGCATTTTTACTGTATCCTGACATTTTAGATCTCATTAAGATGTAAAATTGCCCTGCAAATCCTTCTGCTCCTTAGTAATGTGTGTTAGAGTGCGACATGATACTAACAAAGGATTTACGTGAACCTAATTGATGATAACCTCTGAATTAACATTAGTCAGAACGAGTTGCTAAATTTCATTTGCACCAATTGAATACGTTATTTCATTTTAAATGAGTCATTTACTTTTTGTTATGAGACAATAAAATGTAAAAAGGCAAATCTGTTTATTATAGCAATGCTAGGGTAATGATTTCTGTCTCTAGTAGAATTATTTCCAAACAGGAATTGTATCCAGATTGTTAAATATTAAACAGTGAACATGTAGATCATGTTTTGCATGATAACTGCAGTATCATGTTTACGTAGATGCATTTTGGGTGACTTAAAGATTCTGGAATAGCAACAAAAAAATTAAAAAGCCATCTGTTACTGTAGGCAGAATATTTCCCTGGGTTTCAAAAGGAACAAATACATAAGAATATAATAATTTTGGAATAATAGTACCGTAGATACTGAGACTTCAGTTAACATTTATAAACGTATAATGTAACAATTGATTCTGTAAAAAATTAAATAGCATAAAATGACTGAAGACCATCTAGAATTTAATTAAAACTTTGCTAATAAAGCTAAGCCGAGTCAACTTCATTGGAAATATGTCTTTGTCCAAAATCTTGGCTGGGTTTATGCTGACTTTATTTAAGTAGTGGATGAGTTTGTTTGGAACAGTTGTCTTTCTAATTAATGGGAATTAACGTATTTCATCTATTTTTAATCATTTCTGATTCTCTTCTAAGTGATTTGAAAATTTTAAATGAAGTAGTAATATCGATTCATTTTGTTTTGTTTTTAATTAGTTGCTTGAATATCATGAAGCATTTCCAGATGCTGACAGGAAGAATGTTTTCTTAACTAAGCAAATATGAAACTTAGGTTTCTGCATTTGCATGGGCCATATGTATACGAGATAAAGGTATTATTGGTGCTGATCGTTTCCATGCAGAATTTCATTCAGTTCAGTTCACGCATGGCAAAAAGGGGAGAGACTGTAAAATGAATATAATGAAAATGATATGCTTATCTAGGTCATTTTGTGAGGGCAGTGTGAACCTCAGCAGTGGAGATTTTCTGCACCTTTTAAAGTAGGTGGCTGTTAGAGAAGCTTCTTGTGTCTTGGGTGATTATTTACAAAAAATGAAAGGTATGAGTGTGGGTAATTCGATGGGAGAGATGTTTGTATTAGGGGCCCGCAGTGGATGGTTTGCAGGTCGTGGCCATGGTTTGTTAGGCTTATGATGCAGCTGTTCAGGAGGGGAGTTTTTGCCAGCCTGACATGTAAACTAAAAGTGTCGTATCGGTTGCTGGGATTTTATAGGCAAAGATAACAGAACAACTTACTACACTTTTTTTTAAACTGTGTAAGTCAAATACTCACTGATTTAACTAAATCCTGTTTGTATATTCTGATCACAAGAGGAGAATTATTTTTCATGAAGAGAGGGGGAAATGCAATACCTAAACAGAGTGTTTCTCCAACTGGTATTGAATGTAGCATCCTTTCTCTTTGAATATGTCCCTTCTTCTATTAGTATATAAGTAAATAATTGAAAATCAACCCTAGTAATTTTTTAGGTTGTAAACAGAATCAATACTTTCTGTTTATCTCAAATTGTAGGATTATTATAAAGCCGTTACTCTGACCACTGAGTCAAGCATGACAAAGTGCCAGTGCTGTACTTTGGCAGCTTTGGACAGTGTATCGTGCTGTCTGACAAAGGTTATATAAATTTTTGTATATTAAAAGAGCACAGGAAACACCCTCTGAGAACAAAAAGCTTTTTGCGTTCTTACGTGTCAAAAACAGAACAAAAGGCTTTTACTTATCATTAGCATATACACTGAAGACGAGGCAAGAGGTCAGACTTGAATTGCAGCAATTTATTTGAAGTTAGTGAGAAGAATGGATAACTTCGTACAACAGCAGATTGCCTCCGAGGGTTGCAGAAGTTGCCGTTGTTGTAAGTGTTGAAGACCTGGTTAGATAAACACATCAGGAACTGTTTTGGTGGAGTTAATCCCTCTTGGAGCAGAGGATTGTTATAGGTGACCTGCTCCTGTAAATATTTCCGATGGCCTTATTTTCTATGGCTTTTTAAGCTACTGCTGATGCCTGATGTTTGTAATCATAAAAGACGTTGAGAACACTTGGGTTTTACAAGCTTGCGCTCTCAAAAATAGTGACATACTTAATTTGTTTATTGGGAGCATCAGTGTTTTGGAGGAGCTAGACCTTGGGTAACCTTAATCTTTTTCGCAATTAGCAGTCAACTGTTATTTCCAAACATGAGTCTGCCTCTGGACAATTTCAGCCAAGATTCAGTCAGTAAAACTTAACCAGGTTTTCCCTCCCAAAACTTTAAAGGATCCCTGCCATCTTCTTTTGTCACGTCAAATAGTTTCAATGTGCAGTGTGATTTTTTAATTATAAAATAGTTGCTAGTGAGAAAACATTTTAAAACTTACTTTTCAGCCAACTTTCAAATTCTTAGTATAGAGTTAAGAATGAAACTACTTCACACCAAAGAGTTCAAATGCTTGCATCATCTTAATGCCTTTTTTTTTACCTCATTAGTTCGAATGAGGAAAATGAGTTGAGAGACTGAAGCATAGCTCTAGTATGTATATTTGGTTATACAGCAAGTGTGTGATTTGTGCGTAAAGAGAACAAAGGAAAGAAATGAGTGAAGCTGATGAGCTGGGACAGTGCTGCTGGTTTAAAGTAACATCTTGTTACCTTAGCAACCAGTTGTCTGTACTAATATACCTCTTTAGGATCATTGTGTAATAGCTCAGTAATGTGCATGGTTGAGAAGGAGCTTTGAAAAACTTGTAAAAAAGCAGTTGTGGCTGGACAAGTTTTAAAAGTTCCTTTTTTGTCCATCAAACCAATTCAGATTCGGGTCTCTATTCTGTTTTCCCTTACAATTAAAAAAACCCCAAACAAACAGGGAGGATATTTAATCCAAGGAGTTTTCATGTTCCATGAATCACTGTTGGTGTCAAGACAGTGTACCACACCTTTGTGCGTAATGTCTGATCTCCAGACCGAATGTTCACACCAAGGAGTGCTTGTTCCAGTTAGGGTTTCAGCAGAATTCTTTGAAATCATCTCTGTGTCAGTATCATGCAAATTTACCACTGGGAAACAAAATCTGCTCTTCTACTCTTTGCTATGATAATTAATGCTAATGAAAAGGAGTAAAAATAAAACTTGCCTCGGGAGAGTGGGCGCCTGGAAGATTGCAAGATTGTTTTAAATTAATTTTTATATCTTCTTAGTTTCAAGGAGGATTTCCTCATCATGTGGTTTGGTAAAAGAACATTGGATGTTTTTATCAGTTTAGGTTTTTTTGCACTGGCCTCCCCCTTTTTTGTTTTTTTTTTTTTTGGACTCAAATGGGATCTTGTCAGATAGGATTCTAGCAATTTGACAGAAAAAAAAAATTGGATGAGCTTAGTGACTGTGTGGCTAACTCTGAATAATCACAACGCTTGTATTAGATTTCCGTGCCTCATGTTTTGATTGGCAGCCAATGAGTACCATGTGTAGACTATATATTAAGCATAGATGTTAACAATATTTCATAAACAAAATGCTGGAAATTAAATGGCTGACATTTAATACTATTGAGCTTTATGAAGAACGGAAAAAAATCTGCGTGGTTTTAGTTTGCAAATATCTTGTAGAATTTGAAGAAAGGAGCTTCTGCATTTAAGGCATCGACTTCAAGCAGTGAGCTCAAATACTTGGAGTTACTCGTTATTCTGAATTAATATCTTCAGATATCTGATTAGATGTGACTTAGTACACATATACTAAGTCCAGGGATTGTCCAAAATATTCTGCCTTACATGTAAATTTTATTTATTTTCTTATAACTCGCATAACTTGGAGATAGAAAGGAACTGTTATGAAACTTGAGAGCAAAATCTGTGTTTCTCTAGTTTCTGAATAACTTACTTTTCTCATTTGTTTGTATTTTAGTAATGTATGAAAAGTATATGTTAAAATTACCCAAATGTCATTCTTTTACATTAGATCTGTGACTAAACATGCATTATAATCCACATTTACTTTTGCTCATTGGGACTTGTAGCATTGCTATGAACTAGTCATTTTATTTTTGGTGAAAAAGATGAGATGTGTGCAGTGTAAATTTGTAATCTAACTGTTTGGAGACTTGACTTTTTTTTCATTCATTGATGGTGTTATTTGTGCCTGGACAGAAATGTACCTCATGGACAGCACCAGTTCTTAAAAAGGTAAAAAAACCCCTATGTGAAATCCCCGGGTGTGTGGAGGGTACACACACACAACAAATCCATCAAAGCAAAAAAATTAATTTGACAAGTTTTTATACCTACGTTATATTTTTATATGAGTAAAAATTTAAAAATAAAGCTATGCAAGCCCAGTATACAAAGCTGCAGTTATTGGCAAACTCTCCATAAAGACTTGATCTCATTCTTGCTAAAGTCAGTGGCGAAACTCCTACTGATGGCAATGTTAAGTTTCACTGCTGAGACTGTTAAAGAAGCTACTTTCGTTTGCGTACCTAAATGTGAAACTGCATTTAGATTTTGGGTTAGAAATTTCACAACTTAGGCTGTTTCTCTCGGCATTCCTTAGTTTAGGGCACCTCACCCAGTTCCTAAGAAAGAAACACTTGAAAAATGAACACTTCTCTGTCATCTGTTTAATGATCGTGGTATTACTTACTTTTGCGTTTCACATTAGGAGTTGTACAGATATAAGAATAGTAATCAGATAATCTAGTTTCTTGATGTAAATGTTCCAGGACAAAATTGCTCAATAGGATGGCCCTAAAGGTACAGTAGCATGGTTGTAGCTATTTCAAGAAGCTGCTTGTTGCTCAGCTGAGAACCCTGACTTCATTTCCATGACGATTTTTAGTGTGTCATAATGAGAACTAAAACAAGTTACCGTAAACCATTTTGAGGAATTTAACTTACTTTGCATTGCAGCAGACCAGGGTCACGGGCAAGGTTAGGTCTGCAGCTAGAAGCAGGAACTTTGCAACCTGTGGAGCCTTGACTCCATGATGCTGTATGACCATGCTGTAGTGCTTGTAGATGTGAATTAGGTGGAACCTTCTAAAAACATGTTTGAATTTTTTTTCCCTCATGGTGTCACTACAGTCCAGTATATGTAGTTGGTTTTTATATTTGAATATTATTCTTTCAAGTAAGAATGGAGGAAAAAGTGTTCTTCAAAGACACAGACCCAACTTTCACATTACCCTAAAAAGTTATCTAGGTGCAAAAAGTTCTGTTAGTAAAAATGACCCGTCCTGAAATGACTACCTCTTTTATTTTGTTGTGTCCTCTTTGAAGATTGTGCTTTTTGGCATAGGGAATTACTTGAAGAAGTGTGTGAATGGAAGAGGAGGCTTTCTTTCTAAAGTGCAAACATTTGGGTTACTTTAAGATTGCCATTAATTATAGTCACATGTTCTAAATGCCATCCACACACAAGAAGAAGATGTATTCTACAGAGATGGTTAAGCACTTCAAGATCAGAACTATTATGCTGATAATGTTCATAGAAATAGAAATATGGTATTTCCATGATGCTTGTGATGTGTGCGTATAGTGTGAAATGGGCTTTTTGTTTTGCTTTTGCAAAGTTGTAAATTTCATCACTATTTCTGTATAAAGAGTTTCCATTAACTGTTAGAATACCACTGTGAGGCAAGATGAAGAGACCTGAAGGCAGGTTCAAGTAACAAAGATGTTAAATTAAAAAATGAAACTAAAGCTTGTCCTTTTGTAATTTTTCTGTGACTTAAAATTTGGCAAGATGTGAGCAACTATGTGCAGTCTACCATCAGTGCTACTTTGGAGAAACAGAGAAGGAATTGGCAGGAGTGTGTTGGTTGTAGTGCAGCTTGGTGTGTGCATGCTCAGCTGTTTCATTTGTTATCTCTTGAGCTGGTTAACTTCCTTGTCATGGGGTTTAAAGACCTAATTTCCAATGGTTATTCTTCCTTACATGAAGTTTTGAATGGTACTGTTACAGCCTTTGAAGGAATGATGCTATGGCCAAATAATGCACCTTTCACTTACACTCAGCAGTTAACAGGATTTAAATCTAAAATTTTGCAGTGCCTTTTTATTTAAAAAAGAAAACTAAAAATCTTAAGTCCCAAACAGTTCTCAGAGTAAAGGATATTTGCAGAGAAAAAGAGATGGAAAAGACTGATACCTCTGAAGGGGATTTCTAAAGGATTTAGGGGAAAGAGCGGTAGGTGGAGGGAGGCCAAACTCCACGTTACTTATGCATCCCTGTGAAACTCAAGAGCCTTGTTTTCTTCTCTCTGCTGGCTGATGACTCTATAGCAACAGCCCAGTGATCATCTCAGAGGTGGGCTAGTTCAAAACTATGGGGGAAGATAGTGACATTGGAAACAGTGGTTAGTTTGAAACTACCTGACCTGTTTTCTGTGTTTTAAAGAGCTGTTGCTGTGGCAACAGCAGCTCACCCAGGACGAGCGCTGTGAAGTTTCAGAGGTTCGGCAGTCATGTGTGCATGGAGTGGCTGGATTGCTTCCAACGTCAAACTGTGCTCCCTGCACCCACCTTTTTTACAGATTCCTATGCTACCCTAGAATTAACACAGGTTCATTAGAAAACATATTTTCCAAACCCTACTGAGCAGTTTATTAATTTAACTTGATTTCAATTAATTTCTTCCTTTATACATCTCATCTCATTGCAGCTTCCCAAAATAGAACACCTCCAAAGAATGATAGTACTCTATGGTCCTCATACTGTCCTGTCACCAAATACAATGGTAATTTTCTTCTGCAATTCCATATCCCGTGTTATGGAAGTCAGCAAACATAAGCTGTTAGACTATAGGTTAAGGAAAAATTAATTCCAGAGCTGAGACACATTCATTGAAAAATAACCTGACAGTTTTAATCAGTGAATTGCTGTCTGAAATGCCTGTACTGCTGGCAATTGCTGTTCTAACATGTGGAGGTGAGAGGATTTTGCAGATGGCCAGTTCAAGACACTGTTTTACAGCTTTACATTGAAAATCAGTGCAGTGAACTTCACATGGCATCTAGAGTGTACTGTGTTTCTTGTGAGAACTGACACTTAGCAGGTGGACAGCAGTATAGTATGATAACAGAAGGTTTGGTTAGTAGAGGTGTAATACAATTTTCAATTTAGGGCATTTTTCATGTTACGAAGTTAGAAGAGTGTTTGTAACGTGACCCGTGTCTAAAAGGAAGGTACCTTCTTGCCAAGCACAAATTCCAAGAAGAAGACCTTGTTTTTACTGCTCCTTGAATTCACTGGAGTAATTGAGACCCCAGCAAAGCACCTTTGTTAGAGTAATACTGGAGCCTTTGCCTTACTGAGTGGGAGCTATGACAGAATAGAATACTCTAGCTAACTGCTTTTTTTTTTTATTCCCCAAATCTATTGGCATTATTTTGGACTTGTTG
>VZTA01010782.1:18249-57080 GCA_013398855.1 Mohoua ochrocephala
TGATAACGAATAAGAAATATTTTTTATTGGGTGAATAAATATTTTTAGTCTTGGCCTGGTTTATCCACAGGGTCTCATTTGGATACCTCTTTAATCCAATAGTCACAGTCATTTTACTCGTCTTTTTCTTGCAACTTTATTTTCAGATTTACAAAATATTTCAAGTTGGAAGGAACCCACAAGGATCATCAAGTCCAACTCTTTTAAGTGAATTGCCATATGGGGATCAAACTTGCAACCTTGGCATTATTAGCGCCATGCTCTAACCAGCTGAGCTAATTTTGGGGTTGATTATTACCGATCCTTAGAAAGTTACAGTATTCTAAAGACCTAAGTTATCCCTAGCTTCCTGAAGGCAGTTTTTATTCTATAATCTCTTCGCCATGATAACAGTTAATTTTGAGTTTTCAGGCTTACTGTCACGGGACTTTCATTGCCTGATGCCTTAAGTCTTACTCCAGCTTGTGGAAAGTCTCCTGATTGTACACTGGTCCTCTGAGAACACCCGTATCAAGAAGTGCTCGGAAGTTCACTATATGTACACACAGAGCTAAGTAAACCAGTTTCTGTGGGTGATGGCCAGCTTTGTACACATTCTCTGTGTTTTGAGGGGGAGGTCTCCTTCCCCTTGGTCGGAATAATTTTTTGAAAACAAAAATAGAAGTTTCTCTTTAGGCAGTCTTTAGGAGTACACCTTGTTCCTAGAACGAGTTCGTTGCATTCTTCAGGAAAATTTCTCAGTAGGAAAATTTATAATAAGAGTTTTCTGGCTGATCTAATGAACCAGTGTTTTATTGAGACTTTAATGTTACCTTTACATCCCCTTATGGGTCATCTCTGTAAGCTCATGGCTGCATGATCACTTCTTCAATTTTTTAATACTTTGAGTGAAAATAATGTTTTCTAGTGATTGCTACATACTTAGGAAAATATATCTTGAGTCATACGGGCTTTCTTCATGATGGAAAAAACTGTGTAAGTTTGCATTTTATGTGGTTCCTGCAGCATGTGAATCGAGCCGGGAAATCACCCTGCCTGTGTTCTTAACAAAGTCACACACATCTGAGACATCAGATTTTTTTTATTATTTTTTTTTTCCAATTTTTTAATGTGGACGAGAGGGTTTAGGAAGATTGTTCAGCTTTTCAAACAGATGGCAAAAATGCCTATGTGCATGATGATTTCCCCACAAGGAGATAGTGTGGTACCATGCTGGGTCAGGGTCTGCTGCAAGAGGGCTAGAGGTGTGATTCATGTGTATCCACATGAGCACAAGTGTGTTTTGAGATGTGAGAAATGTGTCCATCCCTGAGACTTGTCCCTATAAATTCCATACGTGTTTTTTTGTAGGCATGGTACCATCACTGGGGGCTTCTGTGCATGATGCAGCTCAAGTGGTTCTTAAGTCGCTGCTTTCCTTAAGGTTTTACATGTCCTCTTCAGTCAAAACCAGTGGGTTCAGCTTGTAATGGAACTTCAAGAAATTGCATTCACGTGCATATTCCTCATTCCATATGCAGTCCCATTAAAAGTTACTGGAGATTCCGGATGTGAGGAACCAAGGATACACATTTATCAGTTGATACCTCACATACGCAACCTCCACAGCATGAACTATAGTGCATATGCCTGTGAGTATTTAAAAGACCAAAAAACCCCAACCTTTCTAGGGTTGTGCATAGAGCATCACATTTCAAGGATGTTCTGGTTATTGCTCAGTAGCTTATTTTAGGTGGTGCTGTATATTATTATCTATAAAAAAGAAAGAAGCCCTGTGGGAATCAAACAGCGAATTTCAGGAAGGATACTTCTGCATTCATCCACTAGTTTAATGAAATAAGAGGAATTAAGAGAGAAGAAAATGTAAATTCAGAAGAAACTTCTGCTTGAAGAATCCAACATCTAAATGTGTGGTTCTTTGCATAACAACCACTCAGTTAAGTTTTGGGGTTGTTAATTTCACACACTATTGCAAGAAAATGAAAATAATAAAACCACCATGAGGCTGCAAGTCTTCTGGTAACACTGGAAACTGTAATGCTTGTTCTCTTTTTCTGCCAGCTTTATGGTTTTGATTTTCTGTCTGGGCATTTAGAAGAACTAGGATTTCTGTTCAGTAGTAAGGCATTCTGGGACAAACATGAAAGGAGAAACTTCAGCAGCAATCAAAATTAGAGGAAAGCTTGGACTGCAGTTGTTCTCCATGGCAATACAGTATAATTGTAACCATATTAGAGAAGCAGAGTTGTGGAGGTAAATAGTTGGTGTAATGTATTGAGTTATGCTTTTACATGTTAATATGACTATAGAAGACATTCACATTCTCTTATTTCAGCAGCTGTTGGTATTTTGGTTAAAACTAAAATTCTTTTGATAGCCATACAGTATGAAAAAAGAAAGAAGAGAAAGAAGATGGCTCTTGAAATTGGGTAGAAGGTGGTTGGAGTTTTTTTTGAGAAGCCGCTTTGTTTCTGTAGGAATTGATGTTAAACCCCAGTCACCTGATAACTCCATAAGTAAAATACGGAGTCAAAACTTGTTTTACACTTTCCTGTGTAAGACTAATGAGAGCATTTGCAATCCTTGTTTTAAATGTTTTTTCTTGCCTTTTAATTGTTTCCTCTTGCTAGTATACAAATAGATTCACTTTATTTTGTTCCACCTTTTCAGTCACTAGAAATGGTAAGCACAACACCGTGTGGTAGCAGTTAATGAATGAATGGTTAGATCAAAGAATTTATATTAAATTAATCCATGTCAGCGGTGATTTATCATGATTTTTTGGTATGGACTCTGAAGATTTTCTAGCCAGTAATTTGTACCTATCAACTACTTAAGCTTTCTTATGTCTGTAAGGTTTATCTCTGGTTTTGCCTCTCTGAGAATACCTAGTGACACTCCTTGACTCTCTCATACCTCTTCTTTGCAAGTACCAAGTTTCTACCTCTAATTCAGCAAAGCATTAAGTTGGCTTGCCTGTGTTACTTAGGTTGTAATTTACAAATCGTGTCTATAATAACACTTCTTTAGTCAAGAGTCTATCTTCAGTTATGTGGAAAAATCTGCAGAGTCTCAAGAGTAGTTTGCATCTGCCACTAAATTGTGAGTAGGCAGGGTTACCTGGAAAACACCTTGCATTTGAGAAAAACTTTCTTCTGCTGCTAATTTGTGGGCAGGCAAAATTTTTCCAAAGACATGTACCTGAATACACTACTGCTTGAGGATCATCAATGTCTGACCTTATCTCTTTGGAGTTTTCCAAAATAATCTAGAAATACTGACTCTTTAAGTTGTTGGGGAAGAATTGTACAAGTTATTTTCCTCCTTCAAATTAAAAGCAGAAAGGCCCAAAAATATTATAAACAGGCGATTTTCTTTCGAAGGATATAAAAGGTGACCTGTGTAGACTATCATGATTTTTTGTGGTCTTTCAAAATTTTTATTTCAGATAAACTTGAGTTTCACTTTCCCTTTATGTTTTAAAGGAGACATAACATAAAGAAAACATTAGGCACAAAACCACGCAAGTCTACTGGTAATATCCAATACAATATCCAAAATGAGAAAAATGCTTTGTTCTTTCAGTGTTTTTTGAGCTACTTATACTAAGGATGTGTTCACATGGTAATTCGAATTTGAATACATGTGGGAGGTTGTCCTAAAGTAAATTAGCAACTAAATATCGATTCCAGTAGTTTCTTTCCTTATGTTTTACTCTGTTATTTTTATTTAGTAAGGTAGTTCTTGTCCAAACTATTATTAATCTGAAAAATGAGAGATTACAATTACTCACTAAATGATCTTTTCTGTATCCCTGCTAAAGTAGATGCGCTACCAAATACTTTTTCCAGATTAGCTTAACATGTCTGAATTGAAGGTACTTCCTTTACTTTCCTTGGGGGGGCTGTGGCACAGTTTTATAGATCTGACATCTAAACAATATTTTTTTATCTTCACTTTAAAATTTTATGATGTTATGCATAGTTAAAGCTTTTTGAACAGCCTTCAACAATTCTTACTCCTCCAAAGAGGAATAACTGAAGTTATATAGGTTATTAAATCTTCCCTTACATGTCTGCCTTAGGGAGGATATTGCACAACTAAAACAATATATATATGAGTGTTTAAATACCCACCCCAGAAATTATTATAAAGATTTGGCATTCATGTCTCCTCTGAAGATCCCTGAAGCATAACCGAGTTGTCAGTAGCAGTCAAGAGTATAATCGGTTCCCCCATGCGTCGATTCTGTGCTTGCATCACGAGCATTCGCAGGTGGGAATAGCTGGTTCTCCAGGAACAGGGCATCTGTCATCAGAACACTAATTTTAAGTTGTGACAAGTCATCCCTGTTTCTGGAACTATAGCACAGGAAACCCTTGTAAAAACCCTTATAAACGCCTTGACAACAGCCAGGGGAGATTAGTTGGGCTGTGTGTCATCTTGAAGGAGCCACTTTCTCTCCCTACAGTTGAACAGACTCTAGAGAGACTCAGAAAAAAGGTTTTGGATCTGAGTCTTTCTCTTTTGGACCCAAAGACAAAGTACTGTCAAATGAAAAACCAACCAACCAAAAGCCCTCTGTTGTTTCATGTGTAAACTGTTTTAAGATACTGTGTAAATAAATTATTGGTCTCACAGAAGGAAGAGGCTAGCCACTGGCAGACAGCAAGGAATTTATCCTCAGGGATGCTGCCAGGATTATTAAAATCATTGTGTATTGTAGAAAGCAGAGATGGACCCATTATCTTCAATCTCAGTGTGTCATTCATGTAATTCAGTGGTTTGTAGGAGTGCTTTTTTATAGCGGGTGACTTTTGCCTTGGACTATATTGAGATGTCTTAGGCCTGTTATTAAGGACTTTAGAGAAGAGAGTATCTGCTACTATACATATATTGAGATAGGTTAATTAAATTCACCACTATAAATATGAATGCCAACTTAAGAAAACAGTATTTGAAACTTTTAAGTTCATCTCTTAGTTCCAGTACAAAAGAGGAAAAGATAATGGGGATGAATTTGCACTCATTTTTAGGATTGTGTTCTTATTTTCACTGTAGATTTGCCTTTCTTGCCATATTTTTGACAACTGTATTGTGCTGTCATTTGAACTATAATATAGTTAACTATGTGCTTTGAACAATTCAGAGGCTAAATAATGTCAAGTTTTTTTGATCAGATTTAATTGAACGAAAATATTATTTTAATTTGCTTGTATTATGCTTGTAAAATGGTGATTTTTATTTTTATTTTCTTTTGCTATTTAGGGAAATAATCTTCAGGAAAAAACTATCATGGTTTTCAGTTTGCAGTTAAACTGTATTTTAACTCTTTGTGCCCATTAATTTCAGAGTTGGTGAGAACTCAGCTATAGAGAATTTTGCCCTGCCTAGTCTCAAGGCTTTTTTCCAGATTACCTTTTTAACTGCTGGTGTTGATTTTATTCCTCTGTGCTAATGTAACATGCCTGTTTGCTCCAGGTTGTTTATGTCACTAGCATTGTTTGATGGACAGGATTATTTTCATTTCAAAGTAGCATAGCCATGCTAGATCTGAAGAGAATGGAATACTGTTTGAACTTATGACACGTTATTTTCGTGTTATGTTAGCAGGTGCCATGTTTGTGCATCTGGCATAGCCTGTGTTGTGAAAGCAGGATTTTCTGGTAGAGCTAAAGCAACGTAATTGCACTGACAGAGACATTTTTGGTTGAGAGAGCACAGTGAGAAGGATTCAGATCTGAGTATTTATTCAAGGACTTCCTTAATTATACTCTTGTAATAGAAAAAAAATTAATAAATGCTGTTATCAGGAGAATGATGACAGAGAAACAGAAAATGAGTGATTTCACAATGAGTTCATAGCAGAGCTGGAATAAGACACGAGAGTCCTGCCATCAGGTCTCATGTGAAGTGTAAATTCTGCTCACTCCCATATATCTCATCTTAATTTTCTAAGATGTACTACTTTGTAACAAATCTCATGTAGATCATATCCCCTTCTGGGCAGTTTGGAATGTGTCCGTGTCAGGCATTGGAGTCTTGGTTTGGATGCTATTGCAGTTCAGTTAAATAATTAGTGATATATGTAATTATTTAATCACAATCTATTACATATATGGTTTATGTTGTAAAATCTTTTCTAAAACTATTTCATTTATTTTAATATATTTCTTGAATTCTGTCAGCGATGTATTAAAAGTTTAGGAGGCTTTTCTCCTTTAGACAATCAATGTTACTATTAGTTTGCCAGCCAAGTAAATTAAGTGATGGATGTTTGTCAACATTCATGGTAACCCTGAATATATTTGCTTATCGATATAGGATACTTTTATATGAATTCGTTAAACCTATTAATTCGTGAAGAATTATTTTTTTCAACGAGTATTACCTATTCAGACCTAATATACATGCAAAACACTTTCTTGTCATCCATGCTCAAAACATTGGCTGTGTCAGCGGTGACAGTAATCTGTTCCCATGCTGAAATATTGTCAAAATCTCTAATAACCAATTTCTCTGCCCTTGTGTGCTGGAGTATTCTGTTATAGAAGTATGCTGTGGTCAGCAATATGCAACATAGACCAATATTCTGTGAGTACATCTTTGAGTGCCGGCTCTTTGTGAAATAGCCAGTAGTTTGGGAGGTCTCTGTTGAGCAGGCTCAAATTCTAATTCCTGTCCTTCCTTAATACTGTTGTTGGCATAATTTACCTCAAATGCACTTCCCTTTTGCTGTTCTGACATGCTGAGGTGGGAAGCGCTAGGGCTGTAACGATAACCAATATAAAATGATATGTGATCTGGTTATATTGCAGGAATTTTAGGCCTTACTGAATTTTGTGTAGGCATTACATTCTGTTGACTTTAAATCCCAGATGCTTTAATAAATATGCTTCTTAGCATTACTTGATCACAAGTAGGAGTAAAAAAACTTTATCAGATGTGTGAAGACCATTCATTATTATATTGAAACATTCTTCTAAAACCAGTCTGTCACTGAAACTCTTCAACACAACTGAAGATGGAATTAAAGCAAATACTCAGTTTCAAGCGGATAAGTAACCACATTGCAGCAGTAGAATACCTAATGTATTTAATTAAGTTTCTGGTATTAGAACGCTCTGTTGCCTCTTTCGCAGCATGTTGTCATGGCTATAGCTTCGTGTTCCCTTTGTTCGTAGTTGCAATACTCATACAAAATCACTAAAAAAAGTTGCTTCAGCTTCAGCAGGCTGCTGCTTGACAAATCTAGATCTGGTATAGTCTAACACATTAAATATATCAGTAGTGCGAACTTGGTGTTTACCTATAGAACTGTTTATAGCGCTATTGAAATCTAAGAGGGATTTGCATTAATAATGAGGAAAGCCATAAAGGGTGTGTACAGATGTTTCCTAATGCAATAAGTCTGTTGCTCTAAAGGCATATGATCACATTTGGAAAATTGCTATTGCATGTCTTGGCAGTTCGTTAAAAACTGAAAACTTAAAGTTAACTGTTATTTTGATAGACTGAGTTCAAGGTCACCCTTTGTTTAAATGATGTTTTGTTTTCTGTAATTAGACCATGCCAGGTGTATTAAATATGTAATTAAAACCAGAAGGTTTGGCTAATTCAGAGTAAATGAGAATGAAATACAAGGTCATTATTCATCTCTAGTGAGACTCCAGAAGAACAGCGCACATGGAACTATTTATAAAACATTTTGCATGGTCAAAAATTGCTTTAGGTTGCTGTCCATGGCTTTTAAATTAAACTGCTCACAGATTTTTACTAAGGTACCTGTAACATAGAAATATGTTCCCGTGCCTAGTGTTGAATTTGAATGGAAATAAAATATGTATGATGTATAATTTTATGGCATAGATTTAAATAAAAAAAAGTAGTAGGAGAGCATATGAGGCAGTCTGTTATTAGGGTGAACTTCCACTGACAGCCACAGTACTGAGCAACTGGTTCAAAGCATTAGAAATAATACCTGAAAGGGAATGGACTACTTTTGTACTAGGAGTTGAATTTCTTGCTCTGTAAATACTTAGTGTCGTATGGTGATGGCAAATTTCCTCCACGGCACACAGTAATCAAACCTTAGTGGAGGCAGAATTCACGATGATATTCATCGCTTCTGCACCTCTGACCTCCCCTGAGGCCCCTGCGGTTCTCCCAGTATGGGGCGGGAGCTGATTGTAAACTATGGATCTGACCAGTCCAGGGCAGAGTCCATGGAAGATGGTTTAATCAGGGAGACTTCTGTGGCCTTCCATCTCCCAGGGTTAGCATTCTTTTTTTTTTTTCATACTATGTATATTTTTGGGAAGAGTTTAAAAGAAATAAAGTGTGCTGCTTCGATTTCCTATGTGCAAGTGAAATCCCTTAGATTGTCATACAAAAATTAAAATAGTCCAGAGCTACAGGGGTACACAATATTTAGGCTAGGACCTACAAAAGTGATAGGTGTTTGGCTCTTGGGGATTTTTTGGGGGGTTATGGGGAGTTTGGTTTTTTCGGATGTTCTCTTTTGGGGATTGTTTTTTTGGTTGTTGTTGTTGTTTTAGTTTAGTTGTTTGGGGAGTGGGGTTTTTTTCCCTGTTTTTGTTTTGTGTTGTTTGGTTGTGTTGTTTCGGTGGTTCTTTTTTCTAAAGAAAATTAGGTTCGTGCTAAAAATACCATAATTTGGAATACTGTATACTTACCTCACTGAATTCAGGTGAAACAAGGAGTATCTATACTTTGGTATTTTGAGTATTACTATGCAGTTGAAATTAAAAGAACTAGATTGTTTGCTACATGTTTTCTTTAGACGACAGTGTACTTGGAAATGCTTTTCAGCGAGATTATCAGTATTTTCACTCTGTTTAAAAGTAACCAGGAATGGAAGAGAGGCGTCTTAGAAGAGAGGCCAGCCATGTATAAATGCAGTCACCAGAAGTAAGTTGCTGAGCTTCATGCTCATGCCTTGTTTCCTGAGGGAGGAAATTCAAAATGCTTACACAGAATAGCTGGACAATTCCTTTTGCCATTTGTTTTTCTTTAGAGGTAGGACCAGAATTTCAGCAAGCCTGGAAACTCTGACAAATGACTCAGCATGAGGGGATAATTCTTAATCTTCTGTTTATATTCCATTACCTCTTCTAGAAGTTAGGCTTGTTAAATTCTCAGATGAGGAAGAAGGGAGTACCATGGTGTTGCTGGGCTGGTTTAGTTGTAGCTATGGGAATGTGATAATGTTTGGCATTACTTTCATGTCAGATTGCTGCTTATTTTTCTAAAGATACCCTTATTTCTTTTCATGGATTTGCATTCTCCATGCTTACAGCTACATAAGTAATCCTGATCCTTGTTGTCTGTATTTTTGTTCCTTAATCTTATTTTCTACTGTAAATGAGTTCATTATTTCTGCAGTTTGTCCTGACAACCTTGGATCCACAAAAGTATTCGTTTCGTGGAACCTGCTGCCAAACAATTGCGCTGTGTTCTTATTACATGATAATCCTTCAGTTAATTTGGAAAATAAAGCAAGTGGTCTAAGCTGTGAATTGTGAAGTCTCTCTCAAAAAGCAAGCAGAGGTGGTGGAATGCCACGTGGCACTGGTGTGATCCGCAGCACGTGCAGGAGCTGCTGTGGTGGGTGGTACCTGCAGCAGCTGCCCAGGCTCCTGCAGCCTGGGGCAGGGGGAGGTGACGCTCACAGCCACCGTGCTCGTGTCCATCCCCTACAGACACTTCTGTGCTGGCACCCAGCAGGGTGCTGGGAGAACAGCTGTACATGCCAGGTCTGGAACTGGGAATATGCAGTCCCCTTGGCAAATGTGCGTGTTGGTGTCAGAGCCATGGGAATCCCCTATTCCCAAACCACGCTTTGTGGAATGAAGACTAGAGTTTCTCAGCTAAAAATCAAAATGAGTGCCTGATGAATAAACCTACTGCGTCAGGAGCCTGGTGATCCTGCCAAATGCTTTTGCAGGATTGACTGCTTTGAAAACATTAGAAAACACCCCAAAGCAAGCAAACAAACAAAAAAATAAAGAAAAACAAACACCACCACCACCCCCAAAAAACCCCCAAGTAGCTATCAATCTGGAATGCAGTGTTCCTGAAGATATACAAACACATAGCATAAATCATAATTTAAGTAAGATCTGGTTTGTGTCCTATTATCAACAGTACAAGTTTCTTCAACTGAGCAAAGGTGAAAGATTAAAATAAGACACATTCCATTTGTGAAGTTAAATGGAAACATGTTTGTGCTTGCTGTAATGGGAAATAGCTTGAAGAATATTTTATTCTTTTTAAAAAAAAAAAAAAAAGGAAAAGGTATTTTAAAGCTTCCAAGAACTTTGTATGCAGGTGGTTATCAACTGAGTAAGTGTCAGGTATTTAAGTGAAAGCTGCCTGTCTTACCCATATGGGTTTTTTTACTTTTGTTGTCTGATTATGCCATCAAACTTCATGTTTTGTTTCGCCTTATACTCATCTAAGCACATGGTACCTGGTGCCAGGTAGCCCATGATCACAACTAACCTTTTGTGAAATTTAAGTAGAATTGTTATGCTCGATGCATTCATGAATATGGAAATTTTTTTTTTTATGTATGAGTAATGTCTTGCATGCTTGATGTATTCTTTGAGTTTTTCTCCTTGCTATGGTGGTTGCTATTGACTGTTTGCTACATTTGTACATTATAAAAAAGCATGTTGATTTTAGAGGACAAAAGTACAGAGTAAAAATTACGCTTTTTATTACTTTTCTTAATAGCAGCCATGTCTACTTGTAAAGCAGGCAAGAGATAGAATTTTGCTGTAAAGACAGCAAGACTCTATCAGTTTAGGGAGATCTACAGGAGACGTGTCAGGAGTTTGGTAAATGTCTTAAGACTGGTTTTGGTAAATGTCAGGCTCACGCTGACACTGGTGCTTTAGGAAGTTCTTATCTGTGGGAATCATTAATGGAGAGTTTCCTGACTCTGTTCTGTACCAACATTTCCTTTCTATTTCTTCCTTCTAGAGTAGTTATACCAGGGAACTTCACATTTAAAGTATAGAAGGGCTTCTACTTTTAGTCTGTGGGAGGCTTATGTTAAGAAGTGATATCTTCCTTTTAGGCTATATATATTTAAAGGTTAAACTGAGCCATGTTCAGTCAGAGCTTTGTGACTAACAGCAACCGTGTAAGACTTGTTCTAATTTCGAAATTTTCAAAGCAGTCACCTGAAATCAGTTGAATCCTTTAGATTAGCACATGTGTCATGAGGATGTGACACAGAGAATCTAAACACAATTGGGTTGCACTTCCAACTTTGCTTTTGGAGAAGCCATCTGCCTTACGGGTTAAGTACTGTGATAATCCATTGCATGGTCCTGGACCATGTACTGCACTGGATGACAGTGAGTGAAAACCTCCCTTTCCCCACTGCCTTTGGTTTCCAGTTCAGGTTGGTAATAATCAATTGTAGCCTGTCATTTTAGTAACACCTTTTGACCTCCTTGTTACATGTTGGATAACATGAAGTAAAACTGGATGAGGTGGTGTAGTCCTCATCACTAAAAAGTGTCAATTACTTCAGGGGTAAGGTAGGTTTTTCTTGCAGTGCCCTAGAATCTCAGTATTTGGAGAGTTTTAATAGGCTGTCTGGTAACTTACTTTGCAGTACCTGCTGATTTCTTTTCCCATGTTTTTTATATTCAATAGGGCCATGGATGCCTTTTAATTCACTGGACAGAGAATTTACTAATAAACATTCACTTTCTGGTGAAATGTCTCCTAATGAAACTGTGAATGTTACTTAAGCTTTTATTTTAATTAGTTGTGTTGTTTTTAATGATAATCAAAATCTATGGTAAAAAGTAAAATAGCAGTTGTCTCAGTGAAAGATTTTAATTAAAACATTTTTGTTGAAGCATTAAGATTGTTGTAACATTTTCATCGGTGCTGTCACAACAGTTGTAGACTCTGCTATTTGTATACTGCTTTTAAATTTATCGTGGTTTTGATAAAGCAGTGCTTTTGCACAGTGGCGAGAAGATGTGATGCCGAGTTGCTGGAGAGGCTTTTCTGAGAGAGATTTTGAATGCTTCCAAATTAAACCAGGGCTGCCCGAGCAGTTAGCTGAACAGGTCAGAACCTCAGTAGTAACACGAAAGCAACATAAAGTCAAATAGGTGACACCTGAAACTTTTTCTTCCAAGATGATACTTCTTCCTCTTTAAGGGTGTGAGGGCTTTTTAGAAATACAATTGATAAATTAGATTGTACTTTAAAATTCATTGTCATATAACTTCAGTACTTGAGTGGGTCCCCATCTGCATCCACAATTGGGCCTAATTCACATTCTTTTTATAAATGGGAGAAGATCAAATTTATATAGAGAATAAATTAATATGGTACTAGACTCTTGCTCTTTTGGAACAAGGAAGAAATATAAGAACATAAGAAACTACTGCAACAGGTTATATTGTAAGATGACGTTATAAGAAGGTTTTGAAAAGCATTTTTTGTGTAGTCCACTGATAATGACTGATGATTGTAACATAACATTTACTATAGGCATTTGGCATTTCAAAAATACTGTGAGGCAAGAAAAAGTTTTACAATTGCATTTTCTAAGTCTACTAGAAATAACTGGTACAAAAGCCTTGCTTGCTGGTATTACATTTTCATTTAACAGCTTGTTGGGTTTTCAGATGCTGTGCCATTTTTTGGTATAGGTATTGATATTGTTATTTTGCTGTCGAATATACGGTGAATCCTAAAATGTACTGAGGATACACCTTCTCTGTGCTTCTTAAGCGCTATGAATACCAGAAAGAGAAAAGCTGCTGTGTTCGTTGACCCCAGCCCTGCAGAATCCCCCACTCTTGTATTTAAATTACTTGTTTACAGTTTTGCACACAGACTGAATTTGAGGAAACTACTAATCCTGTTCCAGAGCTTTGGGGGAAATACTTTATAGGATTTAGAAGTTGTACTGTATAAAATCAATTTTGTTCACTTTGTCATAAAAAGCACAGTCATCTTTCATAGATTTTTTGTGATTTCCCCTCCCAGCCTATACTTAGCCAAAATGAGATACTTAGTCTTACTATGTGCTTTCTGCTAACATTTAATCATACTGGTGTTTCAAATTTTTCATCGCCCTGTACAAAGATTATTTCTGTGCAATCTTGCTGTATATTATTTTTCATCTGTTTCTTGAGGAAAAGTGACTTACATTGTTGTGCCATTTATCCTGATAACTTTTGAGTCATGTTGTCAAAATTTGGCAAAGGTGGAGGTTTCAAAGGAAGTTAATTTGCTCCAAGTTTCAACACTACGGCTACTAATTTGCCTCTTGAGAAGAGGGGTCCAGATCGACACCTGTGCTGAAGGATGGGTTGTAGCCTGAAGCCCGTAGTCAGCTGTTGTCTTTGCCTTGCTGAAGGGTTGATCGTAGCCTCAGTATCGTGGAGCCGGGGACAGATGGGTGGCGTACCCCAGGCTTATTCAGGAGATGGGAGCTATGAAAAGATTGAGGCATGGCAGAAGGGGATACCAGCTCATTTCTGTTACTTCCATGGATCAGTCATAGCCAGAGAGCTGAGTCAATTTGTCATTCTCAAAAAATGTCCAACACCCCCTTGTCCTCCCCTCTCTGCCAGCTCACCCTACGGTTGCAGAATTGGTAGATCCTCATTCAAGGAAGCCTGAGGGTTTCACACAGCAGGACTGGCCCTTTTGGCTACGTCCTGTCATTAGATCAGATTTGGTGTAGAATGAAGCTTCTTCTTTAGTCTCTATCCTTTTTTATGCTGCTCCCAAGGTTCTTGTCTTTCATTAAGTTGCATCTCACCTGAACATTTTATGCAACAATTCCCTTCTTTATATAATGGTTTCCATATGCCTCTTGTATCAAATCTAAATATATTATCTTTGAGCTCCATTTTGATGCCATCTGCTTTTTTGTCCTTCTTTGAAACAAGAGAGATGTAATAAGAAAGTGGTTTTCCTTGATTATGCTCTCAATACATCCAGAATGGCGTTTCACTCAAGAAAGGTTTGATTTTGACTTTGTTAATTCTTCAAACAAAGAGCTGTAAATGTATTGTTTCTTCTACTGTACACAAAACTTTGCGTGTGACTGGTCTGTGTGTCAACTCTAGCTGTGATACAGAGATATCTGTACAACATTTTTATTTTAGGAGAAATAAATGTGTTAAAGATGTTTTGCTCATAGGTAGGAACGTCATATTATCCAGCCCGCATGACTTCCATGTTAAATAAAATTCAGGCTCCAGGATGTTTTCTCTGAAAGGTCATTGGAAAGGTGAGGAGCAGAGATGAAATGATATCATCTTATGTTTACATTCATTATACAGTGCAGTAGTGGGTTGACCTACAGGAAAATAGATTCTACATTTGAATTCCTTCATAGCTTCCTAAGTCAATTGTTAGTTCCTTCTGCTGGAGGGAATTTTAGAAAACCATGTAAAACTGGCAGCAATTTAGCTATTACTGTATTCAGGTTTTGAGGGCTTTTGACTATTTATATCATGCAACACTGCAGCAGTATTGTTATAAGCAAGGGATTAAAAAAAAAACCCCAAGAAGTCAAACAAGTTTCTATCATAATCTGTGCTGAATTTTTCTCTAATGTGCTTCAGTTTTCTTAGAGGTTTCAACTAATCTGCATGTAATCTCTGTTGAAGAACACTGGCACTATGCCATACAACTACGTTTTTCATTTTCCAACATTAACTGCCCTTTTCTATTTCTCCACCTTTTCATAATTCTGTCCATGAGCTTTTCTGTGCCTAAAATTTTCCTTAAGGCTAGAACTGACACAACTTGTTCTATTCTTATCTGTTTCTATGGCATTTCATCCTTTATTGCTTCGTATTTTCTTGCACAATTTTCTATGGTTGTTATGGCAACAGTAAATAACAAATCTGTTAATTTTCAAATTATACTGCTTTCAAAATGTTGCATGATATTATATTGCTGAGAAAGAGGTGAAATATTTTCAGCATAATTAAGCAAATTAATGCGATTAATTAATTTACTTTGTAGTTTTGCAATGTTGCTGCTTCTAGGCAACTTGTTATGCACTGTGATTCTACTTAGGGAAGTATAAATAGAATACATTCGTTGAAGTAGGAGGAACTGTTAAATTGCTGAAAATACTCCTTTGCTATTACTATTCTAATGGCTAGGATCTGGTAAACGTGACTGGCATTCTAACATCATCACCAACCAGATTAGCAGGCATTTAGTTCATAATTACTAGGATTCCTTGTGTAATACAGACCATCAAATGACATAAATACAAACTCCCAGAATGGAAGATATTTGGAGGTATTAATGCCAAGAATCAACAGAATTAGGTATTTCTCTGAGATTGTATTTAAATCAATAAGAGATACTGATGGAGGAAAGAAGAATGTGGTTTGAGATTGAAATGGGCAGGAATCTAAAACCTCTGTGAATGAGAGTATAAAGTCAGAATCAGTAGTGAAAATGGAAGCAAAGTTACTTATTTTACAAAATTAACTGATAGGCCAGTTGCACACATTTTTTTTGTATGCCACATGATAATGGTGCTACTTTAAAATACCTCTTCCTATGTTTTAGATTTTAAAATATTGTGAAGTCATTATTTGCATTTTGTGTTTTTTTAATGGAGCCTTTGGTGAGTTTGACATTCACTGTAACAAAATAATTTTTTAACATTTTCTCTAATGTATTTGATTTTACAGCATTGTGAATTCTCATAGTTTATACAGTATTTGTCTTTTCAACTTTGTGCACATTGGTGTGTGTGTGAGGTGAAGTAGGACTATTACAGTGAGAACCTTACCTGTTCAATGATGTCAAAAAACCTGACAAGACATTGCCTTCTTCATGTCTACAGCATTCTTAAATTGCTCATGTAACTTTTGTGGTGATAGGATGTTGGGACATCGAGATTTGGATCGCACTCTGATTTCAGACTGTGAGAATGCAAGTCTCAAAGACATTAAGCAGAACAAGTAGTATAATTTTTCCTCCGTCCAAACCTGAGCTGGCAGTTTATTTCTTCAAGGAAAAAAGAATTGGCTAGTGGGTCCACTACTCAGTATGTAGGGTAGTTCAACAAGGCAGTTTGTATTCAAAACTGTGGCAGCTTTTCAAAAGATGGTGGCTTAATGCCAAAAGTGACTTCTCTGTCACCAATAGAATCTACCCAGAAAATCATTTGAATTCCTAATGAAAATACATCTCTCTCTTTTGGGTGACAAGGGGAGAGGATACTAGTACTGGGGAGTCTTTAAATAATTACATTTTTGAGGTTCTTACGATTTGCTGCTGTATGGTAATGCCACGTTTTTAACTACCTGGTGGTGTTGTTTTCTGCTTGTGACGGGATGTAGAAGTTATAAAGATACTCATGATTCCTCCCCTCCCCATTCCCGCATCCTTCTGCCACATAATGGGAATTTCTTTTGCATCAATTCAGGAACGCATGCTGTATATTTACATGTCTTTCTGAGAGTAGGGTTTTTTTGACAGTGAATCCTAGTGCGCACGTCCAGACGTGTGCGACAACTGGATCAAGAAATAATCCATGTGCAGTGTTAAATTAATATTTAAAGTCCAGGACAGATATGCAGTCTTTTGACACTAAACCTATGTTTCCCTGCATCTGTTTAAGTTCATGCATATTCATCAGATCTGTCGGTGATAAGGGAGTTATTCACCCGTTTTCTATTCTTACAAACTGAACAATGACACTAAATACGTGACCAATCCTATAAATTTGTGCTTTGTCTCTCTTCACTGTTGTATCTTTGAATGCAGGATACCATTCAAACTGAGGAATAGATGTTCTGTAAGCAGAAACCCCAGTGATGTACTCTAAATAAATTGCGAGGGCATGTATTTTTATTATCTTTACTTTGGAAAGGCACCGGTATGAAGATGGTCAGAGCTACCGAACTGCTTTTACAATGTACTGCAAATTGCAATAAATTTTTCTTTGGCTTTTAATTATTTCTGAAAGTGCAGTTGCGAAACGTAATTTTATTTAAAGCTGAGCCTGTGAACTGTATAGCAGCTGACTGCATTGAGCATGGATATTGTTTGAGTGCTGACATCTCTCACTGGAGGAATGCATTTGTCTAGCTCACGTTTTCCTTGTGCTTTTTATGTGGTCTGGGATTGTGCTGAATGGGAGTTCACGTTATTTCCTGCCCCGGTAGTTAGGTTTGGAAATAATGTAGATTAGGCCTTTAGTTCTACTTCAGTTTCCAAATTGTGAACACAAAATCAATTCTAAAACCTGGATTAAATTCCCAACAGTTTTTCTGGAGAGGGATTTAGACTAGAAGTTACAGACAGTAGAAGATTGTCAACGTTCTGCACTCAAACATTGAACATCACCAATGTTCAAGTGCAGCATGTGTGTAACCTTTTCATTGTTGATATACTATGCAATGGATAAGATTTTATAATTATTTTATTTTTCTTTATGGATTTTTAAATCTAGAAAACTGAGCCCTTAATTGAACCCTAGATAATCATTCAGGAGATGGATTGGAAAACCAGCAGAGAGGCCAGAAAGATTCTTCTGAGACTTGGTTCCCATCATAAGGATTTGCAGAGCTCATACCATTCCTGAGTTGTGAGCTCTGTAATTGTCATCGTTCACTCCAGAGGTGTGGAAGGGGAATAGTGAGCACTGGGAATTTGAATGGGGGGATTCATGAATGGCATTGGCACAGGAGCTTGTACAGTACCTGTTTGCATTGAGTAGTGAGTCAAAACTATATCTGCAGATTACAGTCTGAAAAACCTAATTAACTAAACTAGTGTTGCTCTGTTCTCTGTGAGAAAGCAAATAGATAAATACTGTAGACCTTCCTAGGAGATAATTCTGTGAAGGTAGGAAAGAACTGTGCTAATTGTTGGCTTGATTGCACTAATGTTTGAGTCATAGACAAAATGTTTGATACTAAAATATTTCTTTGGCACATGATTTTGGCAGTTCTGGGCTGAGTAAGTGAATATGCCACTGAATCATTGAATCTTAATGAATAAATGTAGTTTCTAAATTCATGCAGAGTGGGCATCACACTTCTCACAAGGTGGATTGTGTTTTAGAGACCAGATTTAGATTATGGTGAAGTGTACTGTTCAGTGTCTAGATTCCCTGGATTTCTTGTTCATTAAGATGAGCGGTCTATTCTTTTTAATTTAGTGTTGCTCTTAGTTGTATGTTGGTACATGGAGCTCTTGATTAATGTGTTTTGACACGACAGATTATCAGTGATTATCTTGTTCTGTATTTTCAGGATATTTTTTAGTATATTATTTGCAGTAGAGTGGTCTACTACGTGTTTGTAAAACAAGAGATTACTGTATATTATTTAAAAGCTGTTAGCTAAGTGGTGTTATTCATAGATGATCCCTTTCTGTATTTGTTCACTTATTTTAGATTTAATTTAGTCGATTAAAAGTGAGCCAGTAGATGTCCACTAGACTTAGCCCATCATACAGTGGATTTCATTAAATCAGGGTCATTAAATATTATTTGATACTATTTATTTATGATGTGTTTTCCAAATGTGGGGCTGGTGCATTTTGATAAAAGAAAAACAAAATCTACTTTAATGAACCAGCTGAAACTCTTTAGTGCCTGATTGGTATGATTTATAGATAGGACTTCAATAGAAGGCACTATTAGGAAGAGTTAATTAAATTATCATTCTGGTGTAAAGAGATATTTTTAAATCCACTCAGTTCTTGAGAACAATAAAAGAGTTTCCTAAACAATTTTTATCAGTTTTCATAACATTAAAACTTCCTTCAGCAAATGAAATCTCCAGCCCTGTGATTCAGCAAGCTGCTGCAGGAGTGGAACAGTACCCTTCCCCTTCCAGGAGTGCTGTGGGCCATGATGCTGCAATTGGGCGCCCAAATCTGTTAGGAAAACTGTGAACCACATCAAACTAAATAGTAGCCAAGCAGTTCTGGCAGGGGAAGAAGGATTGTCAGAAAATGTTTGAGGAAGGAATAAAGAATTTTTGAGGACCTGTGGACCAAGACACATTCTTTAAAAGCCAACAGTGCTTCTCTTTGATCTTTAAAGTTGTACAGAAAAGAAAATTTGGTGCTGTCCGGCAAAGATGCGGGTCACTTCAGGCTGGGGGATTGATTCTCCCCTCCCAGTTCACTGCAGTCAGTGGAGCATCCATGGGCTGTGTGCTGGTGCTTAAGCAAGCTGAGGTGCGCTTGGCTATCATCCTCCCCCAGTCCCTCTCCCAAGGTGACAACCTGCAGGCCTTGATGCCTTAGGTTTTAACTTTTATATTTTTCAAATCCTGTACTGCCTGGTGTGTAACTCTGAAGTTCCTTGTGGCCTGTGAGCTGCTGTTCTCTCACGCTGGTCAGACATAACAAACCTCTGCAGGCTTCCACTCCAAGGACACCAGGCCCAAAATGTGTCAACTACAAGCCTCTAAAGGGGGCCAAACTTGGGGTAATTACATCATGAACTGAGGTTATAATTGGAGAATTAACCCTGATATGCAAATGAACCAAACTTATAAAAGTGTGAAGTACCCGTGACCCAGGGGTCCGTCTTGGGTGTAGCCTTTTGACTGCCCAGGGTGTACCTTTGAAGGCCCTTCAAATAAATACCTCCTTTTATTCTCTTAATTCTTGTCCAGTCTCTGTGTTTTAGGTGGCCACTCAAGGCATCAGCCTTCCTGAGACAGGGTTTTCCTCTTCTCTCTGCCAAAGATTTCAGTTAAATCTTTCTGCATGGACCAGTCTTTATTGAGTTGCTGCAAGTTCAGATTCTACAATTACTGATGTTTTGCAGGCCTCTTTCAACTGATGTCTCGGTTTTCTTGGGAGTTTTTTTGTTGCCTTTGCTCTATTTTCTTCCTTGTCCCAGTGATTAATAAACCTCATAAATTGCCCTGAGTTTTTGGACTGTAGGATTTTTTCTGTCTATCTTGTGTCAGTAGTGATTGAAACCCATCCTCTCTCGTACGTGACTTCCAGAAAGCTTTCTGCATGAAATAAACCCCAGCAAACAGTATGGCTATAATTTTTCCATTTATTAAAGATAATCTGTTATTTTCCCTAGGTCCTTTCTGAATTGGCTGTTTTAAACTAAACTGAATTTTCTTCCTTATAAAGAATATAACTAAGTCAAGGTTTCCCAGCAAATAAGATACAAATTTGCATGTGTGTTTTGGGGTTGGGGTTTGTGTGTCTCTTCCAACAAACTTTTCCTGTTAGGAGTATTTAGTTTTGTTGGTTTAGTTTTGGGTATCAAACTTTTATGCTTCTCAGAAGATTGGGATTCACTTGTATTATCCCTCAGTAGGACACTAAGGTTTGAGGTTTAAAATTCTTTTAGCCTCTTGCATTGCTCTTCAGGTTAAATGCTTTTCTGGGTCTGAGGGTTATTGCTGTGCATGCATTGTGTCATTACTCACTATTAAATGAGTTTTCATTTTTCTTTCTATTTTAAAAATAATCTTAAATGGACTATTGAGGAAAAATAGCTTTAAATTATATCATTATGTATTCAGTGAATTTTTAGATTTTAATACAGCTTTTTTTTAACCTCAGGGCTTCTACTTTGAGTTACTTATGTCTTTACTTTTCACTATAGTTTTTGCATTTACAAAATATTTTAGCAAAACGAGGGGCATCTTTCAGTTTTTAATTCATCTTTACAATGTCTTGGTGTCTTAACTAAATGGGTTTTTTAGTGGTTTCTCATCCCTAATAGCTTATATCTTTTTTCTTAATACAGCTTGCATTTATGTGTAGATTAGTAGAATTTTACAAAAATAAAATACTGTTATTTTCTGAATATTTTTTAAATGCTCTTTTCAAGGAAGAATCAGATGTCAGGGAGGCAGTGCCTTAACTTGAGAAAACTTTTGGATATGAGGGTAACATTTGGGTTTATGTAGCTGAATGATAGCTGCAGTAGCTGAAATGTGATACACTGAATTCAAGGGCACTGTAATTTACCTGCCGATAGCTGAGCTCAGTGTGAAGGATAATTTAGAAGCACTTCCCCTGGAGAGCTACAGATAAATAAAGATAAAATGCTGACTTTTTGATGCTACTTACTTGCTACAATACGAGCTTTAGCTGAAGAATTCCTTTTCCTTTTAAACCTTTATATCTTTCCTTGATAATATTTGAAAGGATATTTTGGGGGTTATTTTGTTTGGGTTTTCTTCCCATGCTTTTTTTTTTCCCTCCAAAAGCAGAAGGGGCTAGGGGGGAAATCCTGCATATTTTTAGATCAGGTGTGGTAGCTTCTTTGCCATCAACATTCTGTGGATATATTTGCAATGAAGTTTAAACAGCACGGTGAGTATCCAGATGGAGCGTGTTTCCTAATCTTTAACTTATTTACTCTGTTGAGAGCTTCCGTAAACATTTATAGTATTCTTCAGGACAAACGGTACAATTAAGCTTGAGATTCCTGGTATAGAAAATCACAGCATATAAAAAGCCACCAAGATTTTCTCTAAGGGATTTCCAACTGTGAATTTTTGCCTGTGATACTCTAAAAGTAGTTTTTCAAATGTCTGTGATGGATGATGAAATTCTAAAGAGAAGGTGATAGCAAATTAAAGTGTCATGCTTCAGTAGACCCCAGCATGTAGTGTAACAATATACACTGTGTAGATGACATAGGAAAGAGAGAATGGTGGGACTTTTTCCTTCTGTACACTTAAATTTATTTTTTACACTTTTCTATGAGATACTGAAGATTTGATCTCAGAGGTACTTATTAATGGATGCTTACTAGCTGCAAAATTTTTGAGATGCATTGCTTCAGTTTATTTCCCCATGTTCAGACTCTTCCATGATGCTTTATTTGCTTTAGTGAAAACTATACCTCATAGCTACAAGAACACCAGATGCTATAGTAGGTAAAACCAATGTAAACTATATTTGAAATGCTTAGGAAATGATAAAGCATCAATGCACGCTGCCTTACTGTTTTGTCAGGAACTGGGTAAAATTGCAACAGGCAAAAGTTGACATTATTGCTGATTTTACACTGCTGTTCATGATAAGCTGTGCTTTTTCTTAGATTTCAGTTCCAATAGTCAGGATTGTTCATGAAAGGTTTTGACTACTAGGTGGTTTTCCCCTGAGCTTTTTAGCCTTTTTAATTGCAGAAATAGTTAGATTTTAGCTGCCTCCTGATGACTTCGAAATGAAAAGGAAAATAAAAAGACACTTCCCTTCTCCTAAAAACATCTTATTTTAGGAATCTAATTTTAAAGGTAATTTAATGAAGGTAAATGACTCAGCTCATGATTTTTGACTTTTAGTACTGGCAGTATTTAATGTGCACAAAGGAGAGCCCTGGGCACTATTCAGAAAAGGCATGCAAATGATATTATGAACGAATGCTGCAGGAAACTCTGGTTTGTTCCTGGTGGTGATTTCTATTGAAATGTCACTTTGTATGAAGCTAAGAAAAGTCTCCTAGAGCTGAAAAATATTGATTGTAGTGACTAAGATTTAGCTTTGTGTTGCTAAAATTACATTCAGCTTTAATGTTAGAGCAGAGAGAATTCTACTAGTGAAAATAGGGATTAATAATGGAGAATTTGTATACAATTTTATCCCTAGAAAAACATTTTAAAAATACGTGAACTGGTCCATCTTTAATTTTTTCTTATATGCTTCTTTTACCCTCTAAGATGCTTAAGATGACTGCAGTCCTGTGGAATGAACTTTGGCTTTTGACAGCTTAGTTGTCAGTCCTTCTCTTCTATAAATTGCTACAGTAAATTAGGTCCCTTTTATATTTGTATAACTTTGTGCACTGCAACAAGGATTCTTGCTCTTTGGAGACCCTGAAATAAATGCTCTCCCTCCATTCCCCATCCAAGTTTGTTTTCTTGTGACCGATTTGCTCACTGCAGTGACTGCAGGGGTGGGGATGGCAGCAAGTCCCAGCTCTGGTGTGTGGCCAGTGGGTGCCTGAGACAGCTCGTCCTCACCTGACACTGCTTAGACGGGGTCAGCAGGATTTGCTGTATAAGCAAACATAAAGCAGTTCTCCTCCTGTCGCTGCATAGGAGCAGCTGAACAGAACAGTAGCTGTGGAGTATTTCTTTGCACACAAGCATATGGCAACTTTTTCACTAGTGAGATTCACAGATTTTTGATGTGAATTCATAGTAGAGATAAATTGGTCAGAAAGGCCAGCCTTGTACCTTTTGGATTCTGACTCAAGTCTATCTTTTTATACCAGTAAGAAAAAAAAGAGTTGGAAGCCATCAGTGGAGCTGATTCCACTGATGAGAGAAAAGAAAACTCTTCTCAGCAGAGGGAAGTGAACCGCTGGAGAGAAAAGTTTCTGTTACCTGAGACCACTAGCACACAAGACAATCCAAGATATGCACTGGTTAAATCTTAGAAGGTGCTATGGGCAGCCCCCTTTTGCAGTTGCCATTGATGCAATAATTGTTGTTAGCCATTCTGTTGATAATTCATATTGTAGGAATTGCTAGCAGATGGAAAAATAGATGACTCAGAATATAGTATTAATAATCCATATTTTTGTAGTCAAAGGCCCCTAATAGGCATGTTGCATGTAAGATTCATTTAAGCAGTTGCTAGGAAGAATTTGTTTTTTCAAGTAAACACAACAAACTTGATACAGATTACTTTTTGGTTGAATATCCACTCTCTTAACGATTTAAACCCTGAAAATACATTTGCTTGTTTTCACTGCACCATCTAAATAGCAGTATTTTCCTGAAAAAGCCTCTAACCTATTACAAATAAGCTGAAAAATGAGCAAGGATGAGTTAAATGATTGGTGTTCCAGTTGCTAAAAGTTTGAGATAAAGACTTACTGATCTCCCAAGTGTGTGATTGAGTTGACTTTTCCAAAGATTATAACTGAAAACTGTAGTTCAGTTAGAAGGTTAGTTATGTTTTTATTTTGTGCTATTTGTCCCAGCTTAGGTTGGTGCTTCTGAAAGATACTTCTGCCACTGGAAACTCGGGTTGATGGAGCTCCTTTCTGAAAGGTTGCCTTCCACCAGGATTTCCCCCGGATCAGGGAGAGGAGAAGGTCGAGGCAGGAGCTGCTGGCACTCGGCTTGCAGCACTGGGAGCTTGTCCCATAAGGATGACTGTTTTCTGGTCTCTTCATAGGCAAAATTGACTTCCCTTGCTCTAGCAAAGCAGGGAATTTCCGTGAGGCTTCTTTGCATGTGACTGTGTCTTGAGAATACATCAGCTTTGAGGAGAAATTATTCAGTGTCATCTGGATCCGGCAGTGGTTTGACTTCCTTGTTTAATTTGCTTCCCTTATACGTTGTAGCTCTCTTTAATGATTAGGTTAACAAATACATCTTTAAGGAGAAAAGTTTTTTCTTTATACACCTAATCTTTCTTCTGGAAAGCTGGGTATGCGTACTCACTCTAAAAGGCTATGTCTGTGCGTGGCATTGTAAGTTGGAGTCTGGACCATTGCTTTCCCAAACCCATGTGATTACCTGGTGAAATAAAGGGTCCCAGTGAAGGCAGACACTGCTACCAGAAATTCCATTCACTAAAGACCTCTTGGTCTGTCTTGGAAGTGGCCCATCCTGACACTAATTGCTGTCTCTTGTGTGGTTGTGGGTGTTTGATCTCTGAAAGGACATGATTGAGTCCATTATGTGGAGTGGCAGAAATTGAACTATCTATTATTGCCACACAAATGCTATCCTGATTACAATTGTAATTGTAACAATTTAATTGTTACAGTTAAAAGCTTTTTAAAAGCTACCGAAATATAATTTAAAGCCTTTCTGAATTCCTGTAGCTTGTACTGCTGAATGCTCCTCTCTCCCTTTCCATTAATGCCAGTAGCCCCAGTAGTTACAACAACAAGCTACTTGGTGAATTATTTATGGCAGTTTAAATTGCAAACTGTTTGCAAGTGGAAGTAAATGAATGCTGAGATCTATTGCTTTAAGAATTTGAACCAAAATATTTATCATGCAGGGCAATAAATTACATAGGAGTAATTAAATATCTTGTTTGAGTTATTTCTACACATCTTATATGATGTATTTGCTGTTGTATTCAGTGTTTGGATTATTGCAGGCTTTTAGGGTTTGTGAGGTAATACCTATAGCACAGACAGAAGTCAAAGAAATATGTTTTTTAATTTGCCAAGGAGACATATATGTGCACAGACACACACACACATATTTCCCAGATTCAGCTGTGGCTGATTAAGTGGTTTTCTCGTCTGATGTCAGATAGATGAGACCTTCCTAACTCTTCTGTTTTCTGCCACTTTCTTCCTTTAAATGTTCTGAGCATCAGCCATTCATATAGATGAGTACTGTGGCTATCTCGATCTCCTGAGTGACATGTCTGAGATAATTCTGAAAGATTTTTAGTCTCTGGCTTAAATTTTTCTTCATTTTCTTCATATTTTTATATTCATCCCAGCTGTCTGTGATCTTTAAAGAGTAGTTAATTCTGTTTGCTGGCTCTGTTTCTTGATTGAAATTTAAATAAAAACTCACCCACCACATTCTTCTCTGCTGATTTATGAAAAATGTTTTTCAGGGCAGAATAATTATGTGATTACATCAGTTAGAGTCTATTCTGTGCAGTTTAAGCCTGATGTCTACAGCGGTGACTGAGAAGAATAAGTGGCTGTCCAGACTGGTCAAGAGTGGGTAGGGACTTCATCACTGGCAGTTCTCACAAAACACATGCACAAGATTATTCTTTGTCTACCTTAGGCATTTGCTGGTCTGCGGAGCCCCAAATGCATTATTCCTGTCACACGTGGTAAATACATTATTCCTGTCACACGTGGGTTTATTGCTCCTCTCGTCTGTGCTGCGTTGGGATCAGTTAAACAGCGGAGTCGGCACTGTCATCTCTTCCCATTATACTTAAAATCTCTGACACTTAACTCCTCTAAGAGAATAGCTTCCCTGAAAAGTGTGTCATGTGCCAGTTACATATACCAATGGGCTAAAAATTAAATAGAATAGTGCAGGTTTTTAATCTTTTCTTTCTCTGAAAATGAAAAGGTCTTTTTCTGCAAAAGTCTCGGTGACTGAGGAATTCCTTTCCCCCATCCTTTTTTCTATATGTCAAATGGGAGGAGTGCAGTAAACTGGATGATATTTGATGCCTTGGGAGGCAACTCTTTTCTTCATAAGAAGAGTCCTTGGGAGAGAGCAAGGGAGGGCAAACGAAGTGTCCGAATGAGGGCAACAAAGATGATGAAGGGTCTGGAGGGGAAGCCATATGAAGAGCATCTGAGATCACTTGGTCTGTTCCGCCTGGAGGAGACTGAGGGGAAATCTCATTGCTGTCTACAACTTCCTTATGAGGAGAAGAGGAAGGGCAGGCACCAGTCTCTTCTCTGTGGTGCCCAGTGACAGGACCCAAGGGAATGGCCTGAAGCTGGGGAGGTTTAGGCTGGATATCAGGAAAAGGTTCTTCACCCAGAGGGTGGTTGGGCACTACAACAGGCTCCCCAGGGAAGTGGTCACAGCCTCAGCCTGACAGAGCTCAGGAACCATTTGAACAATGTTCCCAGGCACATGATGCGACTCTTGTGGCCGTACTGTGCAGGGCCGGGAGTTGGACATTGATGATCCTTGTGAGTCCCTTCCAACTCGGCATACTCTGTGATTCTGTAAGACCAACATTGCTGAGCATATCTGAGGTCTCATACAGGTCTTGGGATCTTTGGTCCTCGAAGATATTTTGACATCAGGGGTTTAATTCTCTTCTTCATTAGGAATCTTACGGTTCAAATGATGTTGCATGAAAATGTGCATCTTTTCCATATGCTCTGCTATGCATTTCTGATATGTCTGCTTTCTTTATTATGACTTTAAGTTAAGACTATGTACAATGTGGTCTGTTAGTAGAAGTCATAATGCTGGGGTTTGGACTGTATATAGCAGTATGTGTTACTAATTTGTATGCCTCAATTGCTGATAAAAATAAAGATCAAAAGTAGCAGTTCATTCCTTGGAGAAGACAGATCAGACTGTGTTGATGGAAGCCTGCCCTAGATTCATGAATGAAGTATTGACTCATTAGTAGTTGATTCAGAAAATTCTTTTTTTTTTACCCATGAGTTAGGTAGTGTGCTTGTTTGCAATGTCAGAATATTTGCAAACAAAATAAAGATTATCCCTTTCTCAAGAGGAAGTTATATGTGCTATTTGAAATTTGTTGATATTTTTCACAGTGGTGAAGAATAATTGGCACATCGGCAGTTCTGACAAGAGAGAAATGCAGAAAGGCACTAAATTACATCAGGAAGAAAACACATAGGTCGGACAAAGAACGCATTTCAAATGCAGATCATTCCCTGTAACAGCAGCTGGAGCAGTAGTGCCCAACGTGCCCCGGTATCTGACAAGACTCCAGCCTTTGCTGGCAGCAGCCAGCAAGGCAGTGAAGTCATTTACATGTTGTATGAGCAGTCCCTTTTAATGAGTGAAATGTAATGAACCGTTAAACATTTTGAGAAAATATTTTTGGAAAGAAAAGACCTTGGTCAGAGGTAACCCCCCATGAATTCAGGAAATTATTTCATGTATTACTTAAACACTGTTAGCAATTTGTTTAGACTAGTTCTAACATCAGTTTGTTCAGGAAGACAGGTGCCTTGTCATTCTTACCAGAAAGTACCCCTAAATATCTGTCAGGGTATTACTTAAAGCAGCTGACTATTTTTCAGGCTTCTATAAGAGACAGTAGTTCAGTAAGAAGTATTTGATTATGCAATATAATTTATATACATGAGAGAGAGAGTGTGTGTGTGTATATATATATATATATATATTTGTATTCTGTGGCATGCTTTTTTCAGCCTAATGAGTTAAACTCCAGCCCTGTATTTATTTGCAATTTATTTGCAAGGTTTGAAAAGGTTGGGGTTTTTTTTAAATTAAAGGTACTATGTGTGTTTGATTTCATATGCTGTTATTTACTGTGGAGCACACTAAGTCTTTTGGCTGTATCAACAGTTATATATAAGTATACATACACTCTAAGTGTGTAAAAACCCTGCAGCTGTAAATTAAAGGCTTATGAAAGACAATGTTTTTTTCATTTTTTGTTGAAAACAGTTTCTAATATTTTTTGTGGGATTGTTTTTTGTTTGGTTGTTTTACAGTTAAAGAATCTGAGTTTAGAAGAATTGCAGATGAGATTAAAGGCTTTGGACCCTATGATGGAACGAGAAATTGAGGAGCTTCGTCAGAGGTACACTGCAAAGAGGCAACCTATCCTAGATGCCATGGATGCAAAGAAACGGAGGCAGCAAAATTTCTGAGTTGGTTTTACTTTCAAACATAACGCTATGAGTCAGTGTGGACACTGGTAACTTTGTAAGTCAGAAGGAATTAGATTATGAGAGTTTTCAAAAATCCAATCTGTTAAATTTTCCTTCACAAGCAGTGACAATTGGAGCAGTCAAGAACAATACATATGGTGTTCTGCAAAGGCAGTGAAACACATTACCACTTGTTTGCATTTTCAAATGTTTAATGTAATAGAAGTTTAATCTGTTACTTCCAAATCTTTTTCAGGTGTGTAGTGGTAACTTGGTGTTGTACATTGGGAATTGTGTTTTGGAGCACCTGGAATGATTTCTTGATCATGCAACACTACCGAGCCTTATATTGCAATGTATTTTTCTCCCACTTAGTAGCATATTTATTATGTAATCTTTGGTTATCCTATTTATTTTATGCCTGTTTTCTGTTGGAAACTATTAGGATAATATTGTGGAGAGCAGAGTCAAATAAGATAAGATTGGTATTGTAGTATAATGAAAAGCTGCTCACCACTGTATTATCTTTTAAAACTCCAATTTCAACAAGTATCCCGATCCAGGACAGCACTTGAACATGTATCCAGCCCATTCATAGCAGTAAGATTTAGGAAAAAAGTAAGTAATAGGCACATGTTTTTCTGCTCTCCTGAATCAGGGGCTGTTGTACTTGAGTAGTACAGTTGTTACACTACAGAGCATTCTTTGAGAGAGTTTTTCTGTCATTTGTACGCACACTGAGTCAGCTGTCATTAAACAAGAAAACAAGTGCCTAATCAGTTTTAATTTTTGTTATTCAGGAGAAGCAATACTTACAGTCACTCCTTCAGTGTAAACTTCCAATTGCTATTGCAATTCTGACCAGTATAAACCTCTATTTTGCACCGTAGTTTTATAATGAAGTAACAGCTACACTTTCTGGATATGTTTTTTGGTTCATTTGGGGTTTTTTTTAATCACTGTTTTGAGGGGAGAGGGGAATTATTAGTGCTTTGGGGTTTGTTTGTTTTCACATTATAGCTACAAAGGGATAGTAATTTAAAAACCAAAGAAAATAAATTGAATACTTATATTTAATAAGTATAGAAAAGAAGCAACATTTAATAGTGTTCTGAGGGGTTTGTCCTGCAATTGATAAACATTCAAAATTCCTATAGTCTTCTGTTAGTAGATTTTGGGGAATTAGAAATGCAGGACCAAGATTTTAATAGCTTTTTTACAAGTTCTTGTCTGGTTTACGTTGTGGAATATCTATTGGTAGAATTTACAACATTGTGAGAAATATTTCAGACTTAGCAGAAAATGTGATCCGCTCTCTGAACAATCTACTGTGTTCTCTATTGAAATCTTTACTATTGTTGCCTTGTATGTAAATAACTTCACTGTGATAGTCAGACTTCCTTAATCAATACAGCTGAAAAGATCTTTACATTCAGCCTTCAGCTGTTAAACTTTTAATGGTGACTACTGTATGGGCATCTTCTGTTAAACATTTCCTGGAAGTTAGTAATCATCTCATACCTCTTAACATTAATTGTCAACATATGTGGACCATTTAGATGGAACAGTGCCGATTTTGGAAACGATGCATTATGTCACAAAGCTTATGCCAATGGAAACAAAAGGTTCTTACAGGATCAGCATTCTACAGCCATGCTGGTACCAGTACTTGGGTTTGAGCCATACACAGCCATCGCTGTCCTTGTCATTCTCTGTGTGTTTGCATGCACACCACGCTCTGACATGTAAACCCTAGAGTCAAATAAATCTTAATTGTGATTGTTAGAACATCCTTATCCTCTATATGTCAAATTGCTTCTTAGAGCAATGACCGTTCCTTGTGAAAATGCAAGAACACAGAAGATCCATAAAAATTACTTTAGGCAAGATAAAATGCACCTGGTAGTCTTATGCCTCACATTTATACAATGAAATGATGTAAAGTAAAAAATGGTATAAACATATCACTGTGTCATTAGATTATAATCATAATGCCGGAAAAAATAACAGTACCAACTTCCCCCTATTAGTATGGTTCTTATTTATTTAAAGTAACTTCTACTTCTTGAACTTTCGTTCTCAAAAACTTAAAGGTGTGTGTGCATACATTGATTTGTGTAGATATACACACATATATGTTCATATCTATGTGTATAAGAGAAAATATAAAACAGGTTTAAACCATCGGGAGAGGAACCTAGCTCGCCTTTTCTTGGTGTGCCTTTTAAGCAAAGTGTCATTGTCTAGACACTCTTACCCGCATCCTCGGCAGCTAGATTTTCCCTTACTCAATCTTAAACTTTTCACACCAAAAATAAGACTTTGCGTTTCAATAATGTGGCTTTACAGTGTAATAGACAATGATATAAAATGATCACAGATTTCCTATTTTGTGTATTCTGAAAACTTCAGTTAATGTGGTACCCTAAAGATGAATTGCGTATCCCGAGGGCCTCCAATAAAAGGCTTTAGACTAGAGCTGTTGTAGTCTGACATCTGAAAGCTATCAGAAGGTAAAGGACATCCTTTTTTTCTATCCTGAGGTGTCTGCATAGGAACAACTCAGACTTTGTGCACACAGGAATGGAATATACATGCATGAGAAAAATCTGAAAGCCATGGAATAAAGCAAATAAAACAAGCTACTTAAAAGGGCGAAAAATAGCGTCTGATGTACTGTGAACTGGGTAGGTACAGGATGTTTGTGACCAAAGAATACTTTCGTGAATTAATATGAAATTAGTATGTTGCCATTCTGGTATGGTGCAGACTGCAGTCAGTGAAAGAGCTGCCTTAGGCCTCAGCAGCCAGCATATGGAGCTCTAAATTCTGTGCAAGCATTCACATAGAGAAATAGGTTTTGTACTGAGAGATGGATGCAACTTATTTTTTCTTTCTTCTGTTTATATAAATGAATCAAATCATCCATGTTGATGACTACACATCTCTACTGGAGGATGAGCATCTCTGTAAAGGAAAGCCAATAGTACAATAAATACGATACTTTACAGGCAAGCCTTGCAGGAAATCTAATAGAACTACTGACGAGTTAACCTTCAGTAAGATTTTAACCAAGCAATTTATTGTTTGCTTCTGACTTTGTATGTTTAGGTTTAGTAAGTTAAAAAAATTTGAAAAATCATTGCTTATTACTAAACATTTTTAATAAAAGCTAATTTTTCATGTATAATTGTTGACTTGTTCATTCTAACTGAAGCAAAATTATCACAATAGTAACCATTAATGTTCATTTCCATAGTCGTCCCTCATGTTTTGTTTCCTTTCTGTAACACTGTGAGCACAGAAACCCACGTCTCTGAAAGTCAGCTCTGGAAAGGATTTTTCCAGATCACAACATTGCTGCAAGAACTGGAAGTCCGAGGATCTCATGAGAGTAGATAAGGCCAGAAATCCTCAGTACTCTCTGGAAGTGCCTCTCTCTGCAATTGCTAAAGACCTACTCCTGAGAGAGCTGAGCATCACCCAAATGTCTTGGCTGTCTTCTTAGACATCCTTTATCTGGAGGTACTGGTGGACATAACGGGTTTGAGGTGTTCCTCTGTTGTTCTCATCGCACTAGGAAACCAATAGGCAATTGATAGGCTTAAGTAGGAAAAGTGGATACATTTAATATCTCGAATATAATTCCATTGTCCATTTCCTTTCTGATTTTTAAAAATAATTCTCTTAAGAATTTGCCCACAAATACATTTTAGTAAAAGGAACTTATGACTGATGCTCCTTAGTGAACCACGGTATGTTTGAAGTGACAAAAGTCTACTGCTAATCTGAATTAATCTGACATTTATTGGATAGTATAATTATTTACTGTTTGTTTACAGTAAATAATAGCTTGTCTGCATTGCACAGTGTATTCTGATGAGGGTGCACAGTGGCTCAGTCTGCTTCTCCCATTCAGTGTGTTGAACTTTCAGATACAGATGTGGCTCATGGTGAGTGAATCCCTGCCCAAGTACGTGAGATAGCCCGACTCACCACTGAAAGGCGCTGGTGCTTCCAAGCAGAATGTGTACTGTACAACTTCTGTAAAGCCCTTGGTGTGCACGTGGCTCTGTCAGTGTGTATGATGAGGGTTACTTTTTCTTAAGTGTATACCTGGTTATAAAGCTAATCAAAAAGACCTCATGAGGTAAGAAAGTCTTTATTTCTTCGCATTCTTAAATAGGACTCCAGCTCACTGTGGCATTGCTTTCTGTGTTTCCAAAGGCAATGATGGATGTTACACAGTCATAAACTTGTTTAGGTTGGAACAGATCTCTAAGATCAAGTCCAGCTGTTAACCCAGCACTGCCAAGTCCACACTAAACCATGTCCCTAACATGCCACATGTCACTAAACATGCCACATCCACACGTCTCTTCAATACCTCCAAGGATAGTGACACCACCACTTCCCTGGGCAGCCTGTTCCAGTGCTTGACGATCTTTTCAGTGAAGATTTTTTTCCCAATGCCAAATTAAAACCTGCCCTGGTGCAACTTGAGGCTGTGTCATGCAGCTGGCTGGGAAATTTGCTGTGGGATATTTCTATGCCAGGCTGTGATGCAGCAGTGTTATGCCTACTATTGCCAATGAAAGCCTTGGAGAAGACATATCCTGGCTGGCCCATGTTGTTTATCATGATTGTGTTGTGCCAGATGGAGTAATAGCTTTGGGGAAAGGCAAATTACGTTGATGGCTTAGTGTGAAGTCATTAAGTTGTATTTGTGAAATACTTTTTCACAAAATGTATTTCTCCTCTTTGTTAGGTGCATTCATTCTGGAAAGGACCTGTTTTTTACATGGGGTGCTTTCATCCATTTTGATTTGGTTTAATTTGTTAGTATTTTTAAAGCATATGTGAAAATTCCCCATATTTTCCTTCTTCTCTTCCTCCTGCTCAGGAAAATGAATGTGGGCATTACTTTTAAGAGCATCCCCTGAGCCGAGTGTCCTTTGGACAAAGTGGGCATATACAAATGTCAGCAACAGCTTTTATTCTCTTGTTCTATCCAGAGATCACTGAAGTCTCAGCTGTCCTGTTTTTCCTTCCTTTGAAAGGATGGGATGTTCAGATTCTAAGCAAATCTTTCTCTTTCAGAATATTTGTTAGTCCCAGACCAACAGATACGTTATACTTTTTTCCATTGTTTGCTACACAGTCCTTAGGATAGATTCACACTTCATTTCATTAGGCCTTAAGAGAGTCTTCTGGGTTGGAGAAGAGTGGTATTTGTCACGGAAACAGGAAGAAAGAAATTTTAAAAATTTAAATTTTTTAAAATTTTCTTTGGGGAGAAAAGAAAAAGAATATGGCATCTGCACCTGGCCAGGCCGCTTATGAGGCTAACTGTGGATGTGTGGGAAAAAAGCGTTGGCTGACAAAAGTAAATCAGGTAGTCATCTATACAACTTACTGCTCTGTGTTGATGTTTCGCATCTGATTTTCTTCCATTCATGTTTATTGTCTTCTATGTTCGTGCTTTATTTATCCCGTTGCTACTTTTAAAGATAGACGTTTTAATTTTTTTAAACTTTATAAATGGAAACATACCACGAGAGTGCCAAGTAAATAAAAATGGAAGAAGAATCCAATCAAAGTCACCAAAGTGGGGGTGTTTTCTCCTCCTTTCCTTCCCCACTCCTTTCTGGGGTTACAGAGGCTTTTGATGGCAGATGTTGTTTGTCTGTGCATGGAGAGACTTTCCATGCTCCGACCCTGGGCAGACACAGATGGAGATGGTTTTATTGAGAGGGCTGGATGAGCTGTGCACCTATTCAGGACGTCATGTAAGTGTTGTGCCCTGCTGGGAGCCACTGCTGTCCTCCTGCTCCTCTCCCTGCCGGGCCGTGGTGCAGGCACTGAGGCTCCTGCAGAGCCCGAGGAACCAATTTGCAGCAGGGAGTCCCACTTTGCCAAGAGACTTGGTGTGAATCTGGAAGCTGTTGATCCCCAGCAGGGTAGCACTAAGCTCAAGCCAATGCCTGTGGTCTGGGAAGCCTTGCAGGAGCCAGCTCTTATCTCAAGAAGACCGTGCTGTGGTGGCAAACAGCTTTTGATGCCACTTCACTTTGTTGGCTGGACTGCACCATGGCCATAGCACCCAATAAGGCTTGTCCAGATCGAGGAGTCTGAGAATCACATTTAACCTCTGGGAAGGTAAAGTTCCTCGTGTCTATTTTTTTATTGATGTACAAAAAATACTTAGGAAATTATCTCAGTGCAGTGGAAGAGTTTGTGTACTGGCATCAGCTAACAATCACTCCATGCCCTGTGCCAGGGCCTTCCTTAGTGCCATAGCACTATTCCTCAGCCTCCCAAGTTGCTACTGTGGGCACTGGGTTTAGCCTTGCCAGAAGTGATGGTGGGAGCAGCAAGTTTCATGTGCTGTAGGCAAACAGCCAGAGTTCTTGCCTGGTGCTGCTACTTGTTTCGTGCAAACAGGCCCTTCTAAAGGCCACAGAAAATTCAGAGGGGCTAAACTGAGCACTAAGTAGAGCACTGCCCAGACCCAGGCAGCAGGAAGACATTGGAAGGAATTAAACTATAATCTGATTCTGGTCTCAAATACTGGTTTTCTGTCTGTCACAATGGGGAAAACATTAATGGTATTTACCATTTACCATGGCACTGCAAACCCTGGCGACCTAAAAATTTTTTCTCTTTAGCTGTCACAGCTTCAGAAGTTAAATTTGTAAATATACATGGCCCCATGCTAATGTATCTGGATATATTTTCCTCTGTCAAATTAATTAAGCCACATGTTGTTTACTAAAAACCTGGTTTCCTCTCCCTGTGGATATTTCTTCTGAGGACAGATACTATATATTGCAGTATCTCTCTCTAGCTTCTCCCAGAGAAAAGCTCAGCCCTCCTAGTCCTGTTTCTCCCCTCTGGACAGTATTTGGAGCTGACCAGTATAATTCTTTAGCTGTTCTTTTGCTGCATACAGGTGTGCCCAGAAACAAGCACCCCGCCCCCCCCATTCCTCCTTTCATTCCCTCAGTGTCACTGGATGGATTGATGCATGAGAAGATGGCTGTGGCCCTCAGATGTTTCTAACACTTCTTTTTTCCCTATTCAGATCTTTCTGCTGCTTGGCACTCCTCCTGGGCTCCCAAAGCCTGCATGGTCACTGTTAAAAAAAGCCTCACAGCAAATACATCAAAGAGGGAGACCAAAAGCCTTTGAGTTGATTTATATGACACTAAGCCTTTTGTGTGATGCATCAATTTATATTTCATTTTTATTGCAGTACAGTGGGGTATATAGGCTTAACAGCAAGAGGTGTCCTTTTGATCTCTCATCGCACATGAAAACAGGTGTCATAGTCCAGAGATTATGGAGGTCAGAGATTATTTGAGGAAGGATTAAGTAGAAGTACCATTTTTCATAACAGCCATATCCAAAAGCATGAGATTCTTTTAAAAGAGCAGGTGTTATTTCAGTCTCTAGATAAATCATACTTATTTGTCATACGCCAGTTTTTCCTGCTGAAACTATGGAAGAAGACCAGAATTTTTCAAAGTGTTTTGTAATAAAAATGCAGAAGCAAGTCAAACGCTCCACTTATAAACACAATTAATAAAATAACTTTTTCTGAGTCTCCTGAAATCCAGAAGAAATTTTGGGTTGCTTTTCCTGTTAGTTGATCTTTACAGAAAATGGCCTTGAGACTGTTCAGAAAATAATGGGGTGGCTGTATTGATGTTCAGCACTGCACCAATTTATATACACATACAATTGCTTAGTCCAATCCGATTTACCTCAGAAAGTGAACAGAATTCTCTGATGATGTGAGCACTGGTTCGGTATTTCAATAAATACAACTGAATTATTGCTCTGACTCATTCCAAGAGTCTCTCATCCCATTAGGAACTCTAAAACAACCAAAAGCAATTTGGTAACCCACTATAGGTATGTGGGTATCTCTCCTGCTAAGGAAACACATCCACCACTGATTGCTCAGCTTTTATAAAAATAGATTAGCTTTTGAGGCTGTTTACATTCCACAATGTAATGTGGGTAAAATCAATAGCAATAGTGTTGTATTAGATTCAACAAACCCAAGAAACCTATTTCTCCTAGTTAGTGTAATTATAACTTTTGTTGACAAGCAGATGTTTAAACAGCCCCCAAATATGTAATTGTTAAAATAAATAAGGAATTGAGGATCTCTAGGATTATAGGACCAGCAATACAGTAGCCCTACATCCCAAAAATTAATGCAAATTTATTCCAAGAGTAGGTATAATTTTGAAGCCTTTTAAGTGTAGTTAGCGTTTATTTATTCAGCCCATCAACTGACATAAGTTTATACATCTCATAGCACTTGTCTTCAGTTACTGCCTCCACAAAAAGCTCAACAGTTTGGTCCTATCTTGCAGCTAGAGTAGGAGGAAGTCTTATTTGCACAGTTTGACTAATGTGAACTGAAGTGTTTAGTTCAGCTCCCTGCTCCAGAACAAGGAACAACCATTCAGGCATTTTTAGAAGAGATTACTGCTCCATTTCTGAGCCATCTTCCAGCTTCTGTCCTGATCAGTGGAAGTGAGGCTGCTCAGGGCTGAATGGGCACCGTGCTGCAGAGCCATAGAGCTGCAGTGTTCCCTCATCACAGCAAGTGACAGAACCTGCATGGCCTTACCTTCCCAAAATACTGTGAGGCTGCCAACTTCGAATTTGGAGTGTCATGCTGCTGACCCAGGTGAGGGGAGGGTATGTCTAACACCCCTGGCTGTGCTTAGAAATTTGAAGTCTAAACTTTTGGAAGGTGGTCTCTGATTCTTGAGAATCAGATCTCTAAATTAAACCATGCAAGACACGACTGTCCTGTGCACTTTGCAAGGAAAGAACTGAAACACTGTTCAGCTGCAGCTTTGTTTTCCATTCAGGTTTATTCTTCTTTTCTGGACTGCATTGGATTAATGCTTTATTTTAAACGCCCAGAACTGAAACAGACTAACTTTTCATTCACTGTGGCTTTCTGCTCATCTTCTCTGGCAAGATGAAAAGATGCACTTTGCTTTTTTAATACTGCTTTGTCAGGATGGAAAATTGTCAGGTATCTTGTTTCAGGTATCATTAACTGTCTATCAAAGCCTTTTTCTTCTGCATTCTTGGTATGTCTAGACTGACCTTTCTCTGAACCTAAAGGGATTCCCAAGGAAATCAAATACCCCTAGAAACACCTACCACCTCCTTTCCTTTCCCAGCATGTTAAATTGTTTTGGTGCTCTGGGGCTCCTGCTGAGTGTGAAGAAGCATATTTGTATTTTTGTGTGCTGTTGGATGGGCCAGTGCTGTGTAACTACTCACATGAAGAAGAGTCCTTTCTGCTGTCCAGCACTGCCCTGGTAGCACTAGGGAGAGCACCAGTACAGCTCCAGTTTGGGGAATGTGAGAGCCAGGAGCGGGGCCAACCTCACCAACATATAAGGAAGGCCTGAGCATTTTTGCCATCAAAAGCATAAGCAAAATTTCCCTGTATTTATAAAGCATTTCCAATACTGAAGTGAGATGCCCCTTCCACAAATCAACTGCCAAACCTGGTAGCTCCCTTGCCAGGCTGAGTAAGAAAGGATCGGAGAAGGAGCTGCATCCCGACCGGCTGGTTGCGATGTCCCTGTTGCGGGGCCTGCCTTGCCTCTCTGCTGACCGTGCAAGAGAGGGGGAGACGCATGAGGGGGAGTAGCATGGGGATAACCCACTCTTCTGGAAGGTGCTTGCAAGTGGCATCAGCCTCTTCCCTGGTTTCAGCTGTCTTCTTTAGAGCGTGCTCCCACAGGGAGTGCTGAGAGCCAGCTCACCAAAGAAAAATACATCCAGGGCTTCTTCCTTCAACAGGAAGGGATCAAAATGTTAAAAAATGATCATGCTAACAAGTGGCAGTAGGAAGGTGTGCCTTGGTATGGAAAGAAGAAACAACATAGAGAATGGATTTTTCCCAAAAAGTAAACCACAATTTTGACATGTTATCTTTTGCCATACTTGGAAACCTACCATAGGGAGGTGCTAGCCCATGGTCTGACATGCTGTTAGGGGTTTAGGAGTTCCCCTTTTGTTTCCCTTTTCTCTTAAGGAATTTTCCCAATACGTGTTGCCAGGGGACACTAACGACTGGATACTTAAGAGAGACAAAAGACCCCGGCCACAGGGGTAGTGGCCCAGCTGGCTACTCTCTTTTACCTGGGATTTTCTCGTGTAGGGCGGAGATGCCGTGAGATTTGAACTGGGAAAAAGGGGTTGGGTGCAGCCTCTGGCACATTTGCCCTCTCAGCGTTCGGAGGAGAAAGTAGCGGCAGTCGCTGTGGGGGGAGTCGTCACCACTGCGGGATTCTGCCTTCTGCTGCCTTCCTTCTACCGTGAGTGGAGCTCTGCTCGCTGGAGCCGCCATTGCACTGGGACCCTATTTAACACCCTGACTCACTAAGAGAGGGACCTTTTTTCACCAGCTGCTGGGGTGCCCCAGGGGAAAACCCCGGGATCCCCAGCC
>VZTA01010782.1:66679-94321 GCA_013398855.1 Mohoua ochrocephala
CTTGCCCCCGCGCACCGGCGGCAGCGGCGCCGCAAACTCGGGTTTCCTCCCCACCGCGATCCTGCTTCACGCCGGCTCCGAGCGGCACAACCTCCCGAGGGGGGACGGGGGACGCCCACCCACGGCCGCAGTGGCTCCGAGCACCCGCGGACCCTCTCCCGAGGGGCGTCTCCCGCCCCCCGCCCCTCTCCCCCTCACCCTGCCGGGAAGGGACCGGGGGAGCGGGCGCCGCTACCCCGCCCGCACATGGCACCAGCGGGTCCTCGCTGTGGCGCCTGGGCAGGGTCTCTGCGGAGACTGACAATAGGAAAGACGGGGACACTTGTCAGAGCAATTTAGTGTGAGGCGAGCGGAGCTGCGTGTTGAAGCTGCTCGCCGCCCCCTCAGTCGCCAGCTGGGAACCCCCGACCTCCGCACACAGCCCTGCCAGCCGTTTCGGGAGGGATCATCGTGAACAGCGGCACCTCGAGCAGGACGGGTGGGAGGGCTGACCTCCTTGCGCTGCTGCCCTTGGTGGCTAGAGTTTTCGTGCTAGCACATGGAATAATGTCCAGCTACATGGTCAGCGATGGCAGGATCCCTGACCATGACGGCGGCTCCTGGGAAGAAATCTCCCCCGTCTTGCTGAGCCCGGGGTGAGGCCGAGGTTCTCGGGGAGAGGCCTGATCGTGGCAATCCCTGCGCACCTGACCCCGCCCTGACCAGGGGCTGGCTGCGCAGAGCACAGATGCTGGCAGACAGGTGCTTTATGCCAGGATAACCCACATCGTGTCTTGCCAGCTGCCTCGTGACCGCCTCTCACTCATGCTCTCACGCATCTGATGTCCGGCTCTCCGGCTCCTGGAAATTGACCGCTGTCAGTTCTTTGTAGGATTAGGGTGTGCAGGGGGATGAAGACGCCTCTCTTGCTTCCCCCAGCCCTGTCAGAGCCCCGAGCACTCCAGCGCTATGCATCACCTTCGGCTTGTTCCTCAAACCCTTGGTGGGGGAGAGAGGTTATAGCTTCCAACTCCAGCCACACATGAGGCCTATTTACAAGGAACCCCCAGTATTAAAGATCAGCCTTTTAAGAGCCCAGGAAACTGAGTGTAGACATGGAGTGGGGCATTTAAGTCCTGGTGTATGCCACTGGCCAGGTCTCCAAGAGCCTGCTCGGCTTTCCTACCTGGGGTGTTGTGATCACCCCACCACATCCCACCAAGGCTGGTGCATCGTGTGGCCAAAGACTCCACACCTCTGGGGACACTCCCACAGCGCGTGCGTGGACCCATAGCACCCTCAGCCCCCCGGAGAGGCTTCAGAAGATCCATGTTTCAGTGATGCTACAGATGGTCTCCCTGCTCGCCTTTTCTTGGGTGGTGTGTGCTCTCGCTTTGCTCTCCCGCTGGTGAGCGCCTTCTGCCTCCCTGTCCTACAGATGCCCTGGGTCAGGGCTCTGTGTCCCAGCATGCTTCACTACATGTCCAGTGACATCCCAGGGGACGCTGAATCCACACGGAATTACGGACAGCAGGCTGCTCTCTTGGCCAGGGAAAGTGCTGCTCCTCTCAGCCCGGTCCCTCCAGCTCTTCCCCTGCTGGGAAGTGGCACGCAGGAGACAGAGACTGCACATAGCAGGGAGGAGGCTTTGCAAATGCAGCGGCGACCTGCTCGTTTCCCTGTAACAGCGGCGTTCCATGTCCAGAGAGGCAGCTCTCCTGCTTCCCAGTGGCGGTGGAGCTGTCGTGTGTTTGTGACAGCCGCCCCCTCTCAGGGCTCTGCTGGCGAACCACTCACTGGGGAGCTCTAATTATACTGGCTGTTAATGCCTGGGGCAAGGGGCGGCAGGACACAGGACTGGGAGCCACCACATTGAGGTTTTTGAGTTGGATGCCCCACCACGTTCCCCACGGCTTGGATAAATCACAAAACTTCTCTATTGTAATTTCCCACTCACTCTTAGGAAAGCAAAAATAACTCATATTCCTCACTAACATTACAAGGAATAGTGAGCTGCTGCTGCTGGAAGTGCATTCAAGCAATATCTCTGTGTTTTCACCAGCTCTGGTCTATCCTGGGTAGCTAGTGGGGGCTTTAAACATTTTGAAATATCTTCAGCAAATTTGTAAAAAAAAAAAAAATTACTTTTGTTTCTTATTCTTAAATTAAATTTTTCCCTAATGCTGCTTTTGAAGAAACTTAAGTGGAGGTATATTTAGGGGATTTCCAAGCTTTTTTAGCTTGATCTCACCTTCTAAGCCACTTGGCTAAGAAAAAAGGGTTATAGGGAGTCTCATTACTCATTTATTAATCTCTGATCTTATCTTTATCTTGGAAAAATTTCTGGTCACTTTTTAAACTTGCATTTTCCCATTAAAAAACACAGCAAGGTTTATGAAGAGATACTGGAGATAAACAGCAAAGCAATATAACTGCATAAGGATACAGCTCTCACAGGTCTAATATAACTGCTCCTGTAATTAGGGCTAATAGACTCAGTCCAAGCATTTTGCTAATAAGGCTAAAATGCTTCCAGCACCCAAATCAGTAATCCAAAATCCATCTGAATTTTTTTTGCAAGGGGCACACTCTGCTCCATGGATATATAAGCGGGTCTGTTACTAACTTAGTATTTTTGCCTTTCCCAGCAATAAGTACAGAAAAAATTGCTGTGGACACATTATCACTGGTGTAATCTGAGGCAAAGATATGTCAAAAGAAATCAGGTATGTCACTTTTGCACAAAATGAGCTTGTGGTGTGTCAGATAAGAGCACATTTTGGGATGCACTGGTAATACACCAAGTAAATACAAAACAACACTTTGTCTCCACTGCCTTCTGGACACTTCTTGGACTGTAACGAATGGAATACCAGTGCTGAGGTGGGGCTGGGCTGGGAGCGTGAGGAAATGAGAAAGAATTGGCTGTTGGAGTGGGGAGATGAATGAGTGATTCACATTACCCTAGGGCAATATTACAAAAGCTGAACTAACTTTGGGTTTGGTGGTTATAGTTCCTGACTGAGACTGTGTGTGAGAGACAGGACTTGTTTCATTGGTACGTGTGGTACCATGCTATTTAAGGAATATGAGAAGGTGCCAGTGCTGTGTAAAAACATGGCGTGGGTACAGGTGCCCTTCAGGGCTGGGGACACACGGCAACTGCAGTGTTTGACAATTTGACAATTGGGATTTGTGGTGACCTGAACTGTGAGGGAATGTGGAAATTATTGCCATTCTACCGACTGACTCAGTGTAGGAAACTACTGCCTGAGAAGCCATGTCCTCAGACAACATCTCCTGCCTGCTCCCTGCTGGCTGCCCTACCACCACTGCAGTGAGCTAACACTGCTGAGGACATGTCACCTCTGGAAAAAGTGACATGCACTGTCACCTTTGGAAGAAGTGAAACTGCTACAAAATGACTAAATCTACAAGTGTTAATGAAATACTGAACAGGGTCTAAAGGAAGTTATGGGAGCAAAGTCAGTCGTTGTATTGGCATGGTGGATATGGTGGATTCACTTTGAACTTGAGGACACAACCATCTATTACACTGAAGGTGGAACTTTAGTCTGAACTTAATACTTACTGAAAGGTTTCCCTCTGTCCCCGGGGCCAGATTCAAATGTATGTTCTTGTTGACTATTTCCTTTTGTTCCAAATGGATTGGAAAATCCCAGAGTCCTCATGTGTTCGTTTAAGATCAATAGATAAGATCTGTTTTTCTTTCCAAAGCTGGCTGAGACCCTTCTGTGCTGGCATTTCTACTGTCACAACTGTTGACTGTGGCCAGTTAGTAAATATGTTTAAAAGAAATAAAAGTAGTTTTGTGCACCATGCTCACTAAATGCCAGAAAAGGACTGTTGCAGAACATCACCAAGTTAATAAGAATGAAGTTGAAAATGGATTTAAACAAATTCATAAAGGCTACATCCATTTATGGATCATTTATCCAAATGATCTGAGTACAGCCTGAATTTGGCAGAAACCCTGACTGAGAGAGAACATTGCAGAAGAGGGACCCTCCTAAACACACTTTGTTCTTACCCCCGCACGGCAGCAAGGTAGCCGGTCTCATGATGCTTGGTTCCTGTCAGACTGTGGCCAGCCTTTTCTAACTGGAAGTCTAATGAAAGCTGAGATTGTCCCTGCTTTTTTCATCTTCCAGTCATTCTCAAACCCCCATAACCACAGGCAGAAAAGAAGTGCCATTTGTTTATGAGTCTGCTCACCCTGTAAGTGCCCTGACTGACATGCCTGCTTTTCTCAGGAGGCAAAGGCTTTGCAAGGAACTCTGTGGCATTTGCAGTATAAAACTGGGGAGGGAGGAGAGTCAAACCCTTTACTAAGCTATATGTTTACAAGGCAATGATAGCCATATCTGAAAACAGACCTTCACTGTGACACAGTGGAACTCAGTGGACCACAGAAAGACCATCTGGCAGCTGAAGAAACTGAACCATGTACTGAACATGAACGAAACATTTCTTTTTGGCTGACAGCACCTCAACGGAGTGACAAATACTGATCTTTTGTGGTGCAGTGATTGCATGAGCATTGAAGTTTTACTGTGATGACTGTGGTATTCTGCCTTTTGCTGTGAGTTGACCTCCTTTAGTCACTGTTGTGCTTGCTCCACCTGATTCTTGACTCTGAGGGACGTGGCAATATTTGCTTTTGGAAGCCCAGTGGGGAGAATTGTCTTCCTTAATAAATCACTATATCCCAGAATCATGGAATGCAAGGCAAAAAAAGAGGATTATTAGACAGTTGTGACTTCCTCTCAGTTAGATTGTAAAATTTCAACCTTCTGTCCCCTACTGAAAATCACTGTCTGAGACAGGTGAAATGAGCCCTACCTACAGACCCTCCAGACTCCAGACGAGCTGCAGCAGTAAGCATTGCCAGTAGCAATGAGCAGTGGGAAAGAGGGGGTTTCAGAGCTGCGTTTTTGGATGGGCATTTGCCTGAATGGAGGTGGGGAGAAAGAGGATCTTTCTTGGATGCAGGTTATGGCTGTTAATTTTAAAATGTGACTAAAAAGCCTAGTTCTGTTATGTCAGTCACCTGACATGGAGCATTTGAAGGCTATTTCCCTTACATTTGGAACTTGCCCCTGTGTTTCTTCCCTTAAGATTCTCACACTTGTGTGTGTCTAGAAAACAAAGCCGTGGGAAATCCAGCTACAGCATAGCTCCTCTGGACAGATCCCCAGATTTGATATATTCTCAGTTGATTTGCTCTCACTGAGAACATGCCTCATGCTTAGATGGTGTGGAGTGTTTCGCCTCCATTTTTCTTCCGTGCACTTTTAAAGAAGATGAGAGAAATGCTTCTTGCTCTATGCAAATGAGAGAAAGCTCACCCAAAGCTAATCTGGGCCTTTTATCCTAAAAATAGAATTCAGATAATTTCATCTATCTATCTATCTGTCTATGACATAGGAATCTCCAACTTAAATAAAAAAGCCCCAAGTTGAACACATGCAGGAAGAGCAGTTCCTACTTGGAAACATAGTATTCAAAGAAAGCATGAATATGAGAAAGCCTCTCCTAGCTTACATCTGTTTCAGTCTGGGAGGAAAACTGATTTTGATTATGAAACCAGCAGGCAGAAGGGCAGGAGTAGCCTCTCGAGCTGGGCGAGCCAGCCTCGCAGGCTGTCCTTACTGTCAGGAGCAGCAAAGGGCCATGCTTTAGTAAGCTGCAGGTCAGGGCTGTTCGGTGTTGCAATGCTGGGCCAGCTCCCATGTTGCTACCATTGCCTGACATGTGGATCAGTATTATCTTCTTTCTTCTTCCTCACTTTTTTGGGGGAGTTTGGTGCTAGGAGACTCTTAGCTAATCCCGTGTTTTTCAAATAAATATTAACAACATTGAAAATGTGTTGGTAACAGCCAGAAGAGACTGCTTCTGCTGCCAGACATAAATTCTTAATCTGTTGACTCTCCCTCCTGGCTCTTTGGATGAATTTCTGCTGGGTGTCCAGGTCTTCTCATCCATCTAGTCACACCATACAGCATATACCCAGGCACGACACCTGCCACACTGCCCTTGCCTTTTGTTGCCCAGCCTCATCACTAGGGATGTTGGGAAGGATGGACTGATCATTTCATGGCCAGCACATCCACATAGTGTGAAGCCAGTCTACAGTGGGCTCTACAGGTAGAGCTTGGAATCATCATCATCTTTACTAACCTTAAAAAAATTAAAGGAGCCTTAAAAGAATCTTACACTTCATCTGTCCAAATGTATTTCTTTTGCAACTGAAAACCTTAATGCCCAGCTAGATCAATGAGTGAGATAAAACAAAGAAGCAAAAGAAATGGAAGGCAGCGTTCCCTGCACCTCCCAAAGGTTGTTTCTACAGGGAGAGGGCAGAAGGTGCACTGTCTGCTTTCCATGCCTGAGTTGCCACTGCCATCCCTCCCTGACTGCCCAAACAATGATACAATATCTTGGTGATACAATATCTGGTGTCTGTAGCCATGTTCTGTCTTGAGAGAAAGCTTTACTGGATCTTCAGATGAGGCCATAGAGATTTAACTGGAAAGATTTTGGGGAGCTGACTCAATTATTAAGACCCAGTTCTGATCATAGAGGACCATCAGGGGCTCCAGCCTCCTGCATCCCAGTATTTGTGCAGCTCAGCACAGATTCAGAAGCTACTGTTTCCTGGCTTCTAAACAAAGGTCTTGGCTTCTTAAATATGAAGTGTTAACGTTGTCTGTTTTTTGTGAAGCCACCCAGCATCAGATCCTTTGTTTTATCTTTGTGTTACTTGGGAAGGATTTAGTTGTTGCCCTGAGGGCGCTGGTGTTCACAGTTCTTCAGTACCCACTTTATTCACACTGGTTGCTTCATCAAGAGAAGAGCAAAGTTTGCCTCTGAAGTCAGCCTAAGTGCAAAGAAATTTGAGGGTCCTGGGGGACTAAAGAAATTGCAGCATGGGTCTGAAAAGGAGTGGTCCCAAAGTGGCAGTACAGGTATATCCTTTTATATGCAGCCTCGCATCACCAAAAAGGAGTGGGTGAAAGCACATCACACTTAACCAGCTTCCCGAAGCTTCCCAAAGCTTCCCAAAACAGGTACTGTGAGTATTTTCTCTCAGTTTGTGTGAACCATTTGCCACTGCCTCATAAACCATCATGTGCAGAGTTTGCCAGCTGAGATAAAGGTAAATCTATCTCTCCTTGAGATGTTTGTTGCACACTATCTGTAAGATATATGGCCATCACACGCTGCCAACAAAATATATTTCTGTGCTGGTATTGCCTCCAGCAGCTTTTTTTTTTTTTTTGCAACAGCACAAAGAGAAAGATTTGTGCTGCACAAAGCTTTACTGTGACTGAGATAGTGGTTTGGGTTTTTTTAAAATTCTGTTTAGTGAAAAACAATCAACCTTAACCATATATTCTTTAAAACTGCCCACACAGCAAAAGGAATCATAAAACTTTTTCATAACCTGCATAATGCTTATGTCACATTTTTTAGAAGAGGAGAGCACCTTCCACCCCTTTAGAAATACTAACATATTATTTACAGTCATAGTCTATCTCTGAGTCACTCATTTTAACTTTGCCATGGCAGTACGTTGCTTGAAATGTATCTCAAAAGCAGTTTGGTCTGTAATTTGTCCTAAAGGTCAAACTTACCTGTCTAAGTATCTGATTGAGACTATGTACATTCTTATATGCCTCCAAAAAGATTCTGGTTATAAAGAGGCCTCTCACTATTGGATGAAGGATAAAGAAACTATTTCCTTTGGATTTGATTCACTATGATATTTTTGGATCATATTTAAAGCAAGAACAAGCCAATTAAAAAAAAAAGGATCACTAAATAAGACTCTAATTAATGTTTCCCACTGTTCCCATTGCTATCGTGGAACAAAAGGTTTTAAAATTTCTGAAACATGTTGGGACATCTGTGCTCAGTTTCTATACACAATGCAGAAAGTCCAAAACATCATGGGAAACCTTATTCTGAAGGGATGCCAGTCCAGATCCATGCTCTGAAGAGTTTCATATGGTTCAGATCAGTTTATAAAAAAAGCCTCTGAACTGTTTTATCCTTAGCTAACATGATTTTAAACTTCAAATTTTTAAACCTCTATTCAAGAAAGCACTTAACAATATGCTCAATTATAACCCCCTCTGGTTTTCAGATTCATGCTTTTCTTCACTCTCCTGGAGTTTATTATTCCTATAATAACGAGTAAGAGGAAATAATGAAGTAATTTTTTTCAAGAGCATATACTATGGAATTATGAGAAAACAGCAGTAGTTTAAACTTCACCATTTGTTTTGATGACTGATTCATTTGGTATACAGTCGAGTGAGGGCAATATTTCGTGAGGGAAAACCTGAATTTTGTTTTATTTGTTTTTCTTTTCAAGCTGCTGCTTTGTGGAACAATTCTGAAATTCACTGCAGTCGGAATATTACACTAACCAGCTGCAGATCAAAGACTTCACTGAATCTAGGTCAGGTCTAATTTGTGAAGCTCGCAGAGTTAGTCACTATGGCAGCTTTCTGAAAGGTACAGATGGAGAATCCATGAGCTGTGGGAACAGAATTATGGGGCTTCTTCTCACCATCAGTTTTAATGCAGTTTGTTTTATTTCCTTTTCCAGGAGTTTCTTTTTTTAGAGTTCCTAGTAAAAGAGAGATTAAATGTGACAGCCACATCTGTTTTAGGAAATTCCTGTGGAGATATCAGATTGGTAGCTGGCTCAAGCGATGTTAAAAGTGAATGCTTCTGGTCTGAGCAGGTGGTCTATGAAAGTTATGAAAAATCTGTAGCCTTTTATAGTGACTTTTATCTCAGGATCTCAAAGCACTCTGTAAATATCAGTTGATCAAGCCTTACAATATCCCTGGGAGGTGATCACTGTAATTGAAGGGAGTGGGTTTTATGGCTCGCAAGTTTGCTGCTGGCTGTGAAATCCTATTTGTGACTCACACAATCTGCCACAAGTAGAGCAGATGTATTGCTGCTGTGCCTGGATAGAAGAGCTGCTTGAGAGGCAGCAGCGCTTTTGCCACTGGCACACAGGTTTTTCTTTCCTTCTGGTCTGCTTCACTGTCCCTTGTTCTCCCATTCTCGTTTCCTGGTACCCCCCGTCAAGTGACACCACTTTTGTAAGCCATCTCGAGCAAATATTTTCTGGAGAGCACTTGACGTGGATGCGTGCTTTGCAGATTGTTTTTCTGCAGTTCCTAGGACAAAACGATAAGATGTACTTCAGCCAGTCTTTTCCCAGGTGTAGTGGGGGGAATGCAACCAGGCTCTCCCTTTGCAGTATTGTTGGGGTTAATTTAAAGGGGTTTAAGATTTAAACTTAGCGCCACAGAGACCACACCAGCACTCAGAGAACATCTGTCTGAACAAGGCCCAGCAGACAGGAGAAGCTGTCTTGTAAAGCGTTCCTCTCTGGCCTACAGACGGGCTGGAGCACAGGCATCACCAAGGGCAGGTTTGCTTCAGTGAATATTACTTTTTGAATTCACAAGAAACAATGAACAGGCTTATTTCAGAGTCCAGTCATAACATGAAAAATAATATTTCTGCGTTTGCATCCATATATATATGTGTGTGTGTGTGTAGGCACTGCTTATATGTTAATCACCAATACTTAGAATTTAGGACAGGACTTTTCTACTAAATGAATCTTCCTGTGGTTTGTTTGGTTGGTTTTGGGGTTTTTTTGTTTATTTTTTCTACAGCAGTAGAGGCTATGTATGTAGAGCATACTTTGACTTGAACTGAACATACTTAAAATTCAGTCATATTCTAGTTCTAATTGTGACCTCGTGGGACGTTGGCATTTGGACCCTCCAAACACAGTGTCACTTCCTTTAGTAAAACCTGGGATGGAGGGCACGGATGAAGATCAGTATTTCCAAATGAAAATACATGCAGTTGCTTGGATAACGACATGAAACTTTGTTGCTTGTGTGATAACACTCAGATCATAAATATAAACTTTGGACAATGTTGACCCACAATCCATGATGTTGGCTGGAAAATCACCATTTGTTGTTTTAAGTATTCTGGAAAGTATGATTGCCATCCAAGGCTGAACGCAGAGTACTCACCGCTGTCAGTCTGGAACTTGTTCTGCATATTATACCTCTTTGTATAATAACGTTAATAATACCAACTCTATCCCCAGCCAATATTTGTAGCACAAAGAAATTCTCAAATGCGAAGATATTTGAGGGCTTTACAGTATTACACCAGAGGAGAACTTGACATCAAACATTCAAGTGATTATAATTTTTCAATTTGCTTTGTAAAGGACTTTACCTTCCCATCTTCACAGCAGTCAGAACATCTGGATCTCCACCCCGACTGTGACCTCTGGATATTGCCATACTATAAACATTAAACAAACATAATTATTGCTAAAAAGTGGGTGAGTTATTTCTTCCCTCGATTTGTTGCTTAAAAGGTATCCATGGGTATGTGTTGTTCCTAATCTACAGCTACCAGCAGATTAATACAATGACCAGTGTGTGAGGGTAGTGTCACTGAAGTAAAAAAGCTGAGAATTCTTTCCAATAGCTGAAACAAAGTGCTTTAACTCAGCTTTTGCATTTTGGCTATATCACAACATTCGTTTTAGCAAAATGAATTGAATGGTCAGATGGAACTGAAAACAACCTGGAAGAAATTGGAAATTTTACTGGGGGAGAGGAGGAAGTCAGGAAACTCACTATGGTAAAAGTTTGTTCTGTACCCTAAAGAGAGGAATAAGGAGAAGAGTTTCTTGGAGATTAAAATGTGTAATAGCAGGCAAACCTTTGTACACTCAGAGTATCCATTTCTCAACATAGCAAACAGGAACATAGAAACATATGTGGTCAGCAATAACACTCATAAATCTTAAGAGATTATGTGTTCCTAAAGTAAGACTTCAGACTGATCTATTTTGTTAAGTGCCAAACTTCAGCATGATTCAATCAAGTTTTGCTTAATCGGAATTTATTTACTCTTTGTGATGATGAATCACTGAACATGTCTGTAGTCCAGTCTGTTGAACTAATTTATCAGGTATTTTGATGGACTGGTGATTTGCCTTCCCTGAACATTTCATGGGTTTTTTATTTATATCGTCTGGATTGTGTAGAACAAGAACTGGAGTTCTGCTAAGAATTAAACATTCCTCGGTGATGCCTTTAGTAAAGGAAACACTCTCTAGATAGGTAGTCTCATTGCAATATAGCCAAACAACTGAGCCAGGAAAACTCTTATCTACAGACCCAAGACCACTAAATGAAGTAATTTGTTAACCTGGGTGGATTTGTATCAGAGACACAACCTGGCAAAGATGGAGGGACGACAGCAGTGAGTTTTCTCTGTGCAGGACACAGGGATTTCCTGGAGGCTGGCCCAAGAACATAGGTCATCCCAAGAAGAAAGAAGACGTGGGGGAGTTGCTTCCATAGCCCAATTAACATGCAAGTGCCGTGCAGAGAGGCAGTCTCACACTAGCTGTTCCTTGGTTCTTATGGATAATGACAGTATGAGACAGGCCGGGCTGGACTTCACCGCAAGTTGGCAACGTGTGTGCATTCCCAAAACTGTGCTTGAATTGATGCTCTCTGCTGAAACGTGTGCCACTACGGCCACACTGCTGTGGCTGCGTGTTAAAACTAACTTCAGAACAGCTACGAGCAGCTGGCATGCCTACCTTCAGTGGTGGGTATTTGGCTTTGGCCTTCTCTTCCCCAAGGGAATATATCTCATCAGGTATTTTTCAGAAAGACTTCCAGCTCTTTACCTGTGAAAGAGTTAAAGAATAAACACACGGAAGTGGCAAATTATTTCCCAGAGTGGAAAGTTCTGATTTTCTGTACATACAGGTGCAGAATAAGAATACTCTTGACTTCCAAGGAAGTGCAGGCTGCTAGGTCTGGGCTTCCCAGTGCAAGAGATATGGACGTAACTCAAGTGAGTCCAGTGAAGGGCCACTGAGATGTTTAAGGGACTGGAGCACCTGGCATATGAGAAGTTGTGAGAACCTGGGCTGTTCAACCAGGAAAAGAGAAGGCTCCAGGGGATCTCAGTTTGTGCGTAGAACACCCGATTGGCTAAAGAGATGAATAAAAGATGGAGCCAGACTCTTCTCAGTGGTGCTCAGTGACAGGACTAGAGGATGTAGGAACAAACTGAAAAACAGGAAAGTTTACTAAAACATAAGAAAAGAAAATATTCAATGCAAGGGTAGTGAAGTGTTGCCACAGGCTGCCCAGAGAGGTTGTGGAGGTATTCAAGATCTGATTGAACACATTCACAGGCAGCATGACCCTGATTTGGGCAGGGGATTGGCTGGAGGCTCCCCAGAGGTACCTGCCGGCCTCAACCATTCCATCAGATTAAATTAAAAAATCCTAAGTATTAGTGCAGATTCTCCTGACAATTTATAGTGGCAAGCAGAGCATTTCAGTTTATGAAGTAGATATTAACTCTCTAGGGTCTTGGGCACATAATGTTCTTTTGGTGAGCGCTCAAACAGTGGATATAAATTAGAGATCAAGCACCATTAATGCAACAACAGTACTACAACTCATATGGTACTAACTGTGTGCACAGGTATGTAACATGAATACCAGTTGAGGGTGTAAAAGGAGGTAGAGATGTGATTCAAATACCAATTAGATGTGCTTTATTAGCTCCCATTCAAGGACTGGTGTTTCTGCCATAGCACTGAAGTGGATCAGTGGCATCAGGTTTTGGTCCCTTTGCTTATTGTTGCTGTTTCATGGGCTGCATCAGCCCTGGTCTTTGCTGAAAGCCTTCCTTAGAGTCGTCTCACTTTGGGATTTTGTCTGGTCATTAGAAACAAAGAAATTGTCAAAATCTGATGTCAGGTGGATTTATGACATGTCACTGGAGTTGTAAGTAGCAATAGTCAGACAAAAACTTGTCCTTTTTTCACCTAATGCTTTCTTCTGGCCTCACAGTGTACTGAATTGCTTTGTAGGCTAGCTAGCCCTAAATAACAAAACCCAATCAGTTTGTGTCTGAGGATGGGGAAATGCTTCTGAGATATCCCAAACACATTTGGCATGTTTAAACACATCCTTTCAGCTTGTCATCTTTCACGCAGCTTCTGAATGATGCTAATAATAATATCCTTTGTTTTGCATGATTGGTCCTGTGATTCTTGCTGCTACATCCCAATTGCAATACTTCCAATCTTAACTTCTTTTCTTCTGCAGGGAAATGCATTAGACTTCTTCAGTTATTCTAGATATTTAGAGCCAGAAGACCAAGACCCATGAATATACAGGCCTAAAGTTATCAAACAACCAGAGGTACTTCAGATCTAATTGTTTTATCAGTGCTTATGTGTTGACTTTGATTGTGGTAAGAGATTTACACTGCCAAAAAGAAGAAATGAATTAGGCTTTTATGTACAGACATGCATTAGAACATTTGCGAATTTTTAACATGGGAAAACAGCCATTTTTAAATGACAAAAAATATTCGTATAACAGTACTGTTACTTGCTGGTGTTACTTACTTGAAATTAACTCTTTAGGATAATTGGAAGTATATAAAACCTGTGGAAGGTCAGAATGGAGATCTATGCTTTCAGTCTTATTTTAGATTCCGAAAAGCAGCACAGGAACTTCACACAGTTTCAGGAAGAAGGTACTTAGCTTTCCTATCCAGTTACAAATCCACCATGGGTTATTTGGCCCTAACATCTATGGAGACAATTGTGGCCAACTGACCCTCTTTTAACAGTATGGCTTTGTTTGTTTTAGAGCAGGAGGACAGCCAACATGCTGGCATACCGATAAAATTAAGCAAACCTGAGGGATGAAAGCTGGAGTAAGAGCAGATTTGTTGGAAGACTACCTTTTTCAAGAAAAGAGGTGCCACTGTTTTCCTGTGGAATGCACAAGTCGTGTCTGAAGATGTGCAGCTGCTAACACCATCTGAGGATAACGGAGTATCTGTGTTAGCAGCTCTGGCCCTGTCTCTCCTCTCGCCCGCTGAACTGTGATGAGGATATGAAAGTTCCAGCTCTGCTGTTTGCCCAGCTGTGGAGCAGCTGGTTCCATGTGAAGGATTTGTCTTTCCAGTTTGCTTTTGTAAAAGCCTAAGAAATTACTTGAAACAGTAAAAAAAAAACCCGACCCGGAAAAGACGGTAATAATTGCCAAGCAAGGTTAAGGAATGCCAGAACTAAAACTGCAATAATTCAGGTCCGTTGTGTACATTATCTTCCAATTTCTAATCGCATGACCACAAACTAGTGGTTTCTTTGCCTTTTTTTTCCCTTCACTGCAGAGGATGGACCTGCTGTGGGATGAATCATGGTTACCTTATTGCAGAAGCTGTGGAATTTGGAGGGTGATGGCCGAGGACTTCAAAATAGGAAAGGATTGTACTGTGGTTTGGGAAACTGAGTGTTGTCCTGGTATTGGATTTTGTTGCTATTATGGATTTTGTTGTTATTCTACTTCACCTCATTCCAAATGTAATGCTGGGCTAGTCACTTAACTCACAACTTTTCACAGATGGTAATTGATTTTCTGGAAACCCTGACAACTGGAATCTGATATGGGATATGCAGAATACTCATGATTATGGGAAATTTGATTTGAAGATGTATTTTAGATGCTGAAAAAAATCTGTTCTTAGGCATCTCAAATGAGAAGCCAAAGTCTGTGGTTTCTTTTGGGAATTTTGACTCAATGACCATGAGTAAACATAGAAGAATACTTTCTTCTCAACTTCAGGAGTACTGGGAAGATAGTTTGTCAGTGTTTGTAGAACACCACGATCCTGCCGAGGAGAAGATCATAAAATGCCTTTTTTTGGATAAGTAACTGTGTTTCAACACTGTGTGAGATGGTAGGTGCCATTCCTAGAATAACAGGGTAAGATTTTTCACGTATCAATGCCATTATTTTTGTGTAGTGAATCAGCAGAAAACCATGGCAAAGGCCTCGACAGTTCATTAAATCCACTCCTCTGTCTGAAAGCAGGATCAATTAGGCCTAATATTTTCCTGTTAGATACTTGTCTAAGCTCCAGTGACAGAATTTTCACGATTGCATGGTTTTCCATCGCTTTACTTTCCTCACCATTAAAGAGTCTTTCCCAGGAGCTAGCTGAAATCTCCTCTTTGCTTGCCCAGTCCCCAGGGCAGGGAGAGAAATGTTCATCTGTGGGACTGTCTCACAGCGCACACATAAAGGGTGCAGAACTGAGATTATACCTTTATTTCCAAAGAGATTAAAACATTGTGCCAGACCAGTGGTCTGCAGCAGTTCCAGCTGGGGGCTGGCTGCCCTGGAGGGCAGTTGCAGGAGGGGCTCTGGTGGGGCTGGTGGATGTAGGCTGGCCATGGGCCGGCAGTGTGCCCTTGCAGCAGAGGCCAACAGCCTCTGGAGGTGTGCCAGGCAGAGCACTGCCAGCAGGGTGAGGATGAGGAAGGTGATCCTTCCCTTCAGCTAAGCACTGGTGAGACTTGTCTGAACTGCTGGGTCCCCAGTACAAGAGAGATTTGGAATTGTGGGGCTGGTCCAGTGAAGGGCCATTAAGATGCCTAAGGGACTCAAGCGTCTGACATCCAAGACCAGCCTGTGAGAGCTGTGGCTCAGCCTGGAGATGGAGTCTCCTCCGTGTGTATGAATACCTGAGGGAGGGGGTGTGAAGAAGATGGGGCTGGCCTTTCCTTCACGGTGCCCACTGACAGGACTGGAGGCAATGGGAACAAACTGAAACACAGGAAATTCCACTAAAACACAGAAATAAATCTTTTTTCATTCCCAAGCTAGTCAAATACTGGCACAAGCTGCCCAGAGAGGTTGTGAGGTCTCAGTCTCTGGTAGAGGATCATCATTACATGACCCTGATTTGGGCAGGAGACTGACTAGACCATCTCCAGGGGTGCTTGCCAGCCTCAGCCGTTGTGTGATTCGATGCCTTGAGGAGCCGTCTGTGGAAAGCATGGCCCTGGCACTTACCTCCTGCCTGCTGAAGACATTGTCCAACCATTCTTTGCACTAAAATTGGAAATGGCTGTTTCACTCATGGACTGCCTGTATAATAAGGGGAATTAGAGTGAAAATACCTAATGTTTGAATACCTTTTATGATTCTGTATGGTGAGAGTTCTCCCTTCTCGTCTGGAGTTTGGGTGTCTTCCCAGCTTTCTGTAGTTAAGGAGTAATGGGTTTTGTTTGTTTGTTTCAAAAATTTATTTATACTCTTGTGAGGTTTTTCAAAAACACTGACTAATACCTAGGTAAAGAAATACAGCTTATTGCCAAGTCTAATGTTTCCCTCACCAGTGATTTATTAAAATGCTTCTCACTTTCACTTTTGTCCTTATCTTCTTCAGACAGCTGGAAAGCCAATTCCTGGTGTTTTATGCTTGCAGACATGTTTTTCAATAGATTCCTTTTTTCCTCCCCTTCAGCCCAAAGCAGGAGATATCATTTTATAATGCATTATAGCTACTTCTCTGGGGAACAGAATTATCTAAATTAAGGGTGATTTTCCAGTATATTCTGGACATTCATCTGGCACAGGAGAGAGGATTAACATCTTAAAACAATGATCCTGTAAGAAATTAGTGCTAGATGAGCTTACACTGTAACCAATACTACATCTCAAAATTCCTTGCCCTTTCCTCTTCACCCTCAGGTTGCCTACATTCCTGAGCCATCTGCATGTCTACCAGCCAAGTTCCTCTTGATCATCAGCTTCTAGTCCTGCTTCCAGAGCCATCCAAATCCATATTGTGCTGAGCAGTCAGCTTTAAAGTTCACAGTCCACACTGCCACCCTGCCCTTTTCTTCTGCTGAATATTTTTTTGATTCCCTGTGCATCGTCCCTTGTCCTGGGGAAGAGAGCAAATGCATGGAAGAGAGGATTGGTAACCATGTTCCCTCTCCCTGACTGTGTGGTTAGGGCAGTCTTTGAGCAGCTGGAAGATGTGGGCTCAACTTCAGCCTTATGAAAGGAGCAAAGAGCTCAGGTTTCTCTTTTACCTGTGGAATAATCCAGCCTCTAAACTCTGAAGTATCCAGGTCCCTGACCTGAATCTGACTTTCCTAGGTGGTACCTGCTGGCAGGTCATTCACTTTAGTTCCCTGGCCTCTCTCTTTGCTTGTTTTTGCGTCAATTATCCCCTGGCTTTATGGTTTTTTTTTTCTTCTTCCCAGACAGCTGTACTGCAAGGCCAGTTTAGGAGAGAGAGAGGCTCACTTCTTAGGATTTTACAACAGACAGGGCGCATTAGCAGAGAAACCCATGTTGCCATTGCCTTCTACATCCATTCAGTCTCTCCTCTCAAAGACAAAAACCTGTTTCTTAGAAACTATCTTCTCACATGTTTGTGTGGAATCTACTTTTAAGGGATTCAGAGAAAGAAATGTCAGACCTCTCCACAGGTAGCTGTTTCACAGGGCAGTACGGCTCACCCTGTCAATGAGTCAGCCTATATTTCTTTTAGCTTGTTTTTGACCCTTGTTCCTCCTCACTCCATAAATCAGTCCTTCTCCTCCTTTGTGATGTTTACACTGTCAAAATGGATAGACGTCCCCAGGGTATTTCCTCACCTCCAGCAGATTGTCTCAACATTAAAGCCTGAGCACACTCTGCTCTCTTTGCTCAGCTGTCGTACAGCCAAACTCGTCTCATTGACTTAATTCCTCATAAATCAATAGGTCCAGATACTTACCCTGTTGCTTCCTTTGGGATGAGTCTGCTCCACAAGATCACAGTTTGTTGGTCTCTGCTGTTATTAGGACCTTCTGTCTCCCTTCTTTAAGCACATTTCTCCAGTTCATGTCTGCATTTGAGGTTGAGCCTCCTCCTACAGACTATTGCTTTGTGCCCATCCACTTGGCTGTTTTGTTATTTCCAGCCTGTCTTATTTCTTCATGTTTTGTGTCTGTCCCCATTGGTTTACACAACACCTCTCTAATTCATAGGAGCTGTTACATCAAATATAAATTGAACGAATGTGGTGTTTATTGCTTCCTTCCAGATCATAATAGACATTAAATAAAAACAGACTTAGGGCAGATTTCTAGTCCTCCTTTCCTCCCCTCCCCACACCCAATCCATGCCCCAGATATTCTCCCACCGGCTCTTTATGTTCATGTTTATCTTTTGTTCCTCTTTGTTTATGGACTTACAGCCTGTGTTCAATCTCTGTGACACTGCTCATTTCCCAGCCAACTCGCATGCATTTTTCAAGTAATTTTGTAGCTGAGACTTTCTCAGGACTGGCTGTAGGCTGCTTCTTCATTCTCTTCATCAGCTGATTTTGTCAATCGGTAAGAGAGGAGTGGCCATGTTTGTTTGGCAAGATTTAGCTCTTGTTGACTCTCCAGGATGACTTTCATGCTAGTCCTAAGCAAAAGCACCATCACTTGGGATGGGAGATGTGCTCCCTTTTGCACAAGCAGTGAAATTTCCTTGTGCTCTTGACTTGCTGATTTTATTCATCCTGTTGTATTTATTAATCCAGTCCCTTAACAATGTAAAATATGGGTCATGATGGCCAGCTGGTTGTTGTTCAGTGCTGACTCTTACCTACCTCCTACCAGCAAATACTTTATCCATCTGCTTAGGAATGTCTCAAATTTATAGCAGGAGTAAAGAGACTGCCATTGAAAAATTCTGAGAAACAAATGGTGACAGATCTGGAAGGGTGGAGGCAGGAGGGAGATTCATGTGGTGAAGATGTCCTCTCCAGCAGAGCCTCCATCCCTCCCACATTGCAGTAGGACCTGTAATGTGGCTGCAGCAACCTGTTCTCTGAAGGCAGGACTGGGTAAGAGGACTTCTTGCACCCCATCACTGATTGTTGGCACCCCACAACTCTCCGCTGCTGCAGCTCAGCCGTACAGGCTGGTGCAGAGAAGACACTGAGGGGAATCACTGAGATCTTTCAGGAGAAACAGGCTCATGGGGATGAGCATCACTGAAGCCTGATGTGGCATTATGAAGAGAAACACTGTGTAGGGTTTCCACTCCAGTGTAAGGCATTTCTGTTCATTTTTCTGTGGTCCATCAGGGCTGAGAAATGCAAGTTAAAAAAACCTTGTCTTTCCACAAGAAATATAACTTATTCTCCTGCTAGTCTCTTCTTACTCCTTATCTTGGCGCAGAGTTCAAGCCTTTCAGCACAAAGAAATAATAAAACAGTCACGGTCAGCCTGATCAGTGGTAGCTCAGCCCATTAATGGGCTACTTGCTGCACGTGTTTGCTGGGTAGAGGATTTGAAAAGACAGAGGATTTGCAAAGAGGACTTTCAAGGTGAGCAGGGTCCATGGATGCTTATGGATCTTAAGTAAAAAAACTGATAGGTAGTATAGAAAAAAGTGTGACCTTCCAGACCAGGGGAATCGATGGAAGGATTCAGTGGGAGCAGAAGTATCAGCCAACGCCTGTTGGAGCAGGGTGGTGTAACCCAATGTTTGATCCTTCATTGAGCTGGGTAGGGAGAAGGGCCAGTGACCACAGTCCATGCAGGATGATATCCAGAATTTTTTGGTGCGGGGGCACCGTGCTCAGTGGCCAGGAGAAGGGTGCAGTACCCAGGGAAGGGTTCTGTGCCTACAGCTCGGTCAGTAAATTAAATGTGTGCAGGCTAAATCTTGGGCACTGCTACTAACTGGCAGAGGAGGGGCCTTAGGTTTGCTTAGCTTCCAAAAAAGGCTGACTGCATGCAAACTTCAACTTGAGCTACATCCCAAAGCATGCCTTCAAACTGTTTGGGAGTGTTTGTTGGCACAGACTCAGGGCACAATGAGGGTTATTCTTACATTACAGTTACTGTGATTGGGTTCAGTTCCTAGGAACAGTCTCTGGTGCTTTTCAACTTACTCAGGTGATGCTTTATGCACAGAGTGTAGGCTGGGGTCAGGAGCACGTCCATCCCTCACAGATACACACAGGTCCTCCCCAGTCCCCTGTGCACAATATGGATCCCCAGTAAGGTCAGACACCAAGCCTAGCCAGCAACTCAACCTTGCACCCTCTTGTGTCCAGCTGCCTCGTGCCCAGAGGCTTGCACACACACACGTGTGCACTTGCACACACATGACTCTGAGACCCTGTTCTCTCTTCAAGAGCTGACCTAGACCTCCTGGTGCCTCCAGTAACCAGTTCCTCCAGCTCTCACAGATAGGTATGTACCCAGCCCAGGCTTATGGCCACTTTGGTACTTGGCTCCCAGGCCACTTCTATCTGCTGGCGTGTGCTGCTTGACAACAGCTAGCAACGACACACTGTTGTATGGACCCTCACGTGCTGGGGTTGTTGGCACCGCAGGCACATGGGCCTTTGTAGCTTGCAGTTCAAATCCAGTTGCTGGCACTTAGATGTCAATACACACTCATGTATGCAGAAAAGAGTCTCCCCCACCCAGGTAAATAGAGATGGAGCTTAATAGGAAGACAAGACAGGCTGTGCTGGTCAGGTGCAGGGCATGACCCAACCAATACGCTGACCAGCCACAGGTTTGCATGCAGCCAGCTCCTTTTATTTTCTTATCCCTCTCTTTATTCATGCTTATTCCTCCAAAGCAATCGTGGTCCATCCCTTTTCCCACCTGTGGTCCTTCTAACCATCCCATAATAAGTTCCAGCCTCAGATGGAAGGTCCTCTGGAAATACTTTCCATTGACTCATCTTACTGGGTGCTACCCCTGGCCCATGGGGCTGCTTGTGCCCTAGTGACAGCCCTCCAGAAGGTTTCGGTCAGGGGCTCTGCTTCTCTGATAAAAAGCCTTAACAAACCTAAAGCAGAATTCCATGGTAAAGGTCATGTTTTAGAAATAAAATACAGAAAAAATAGCAGGAAAATGTTAAGGAGTGTATGGATGAAAACCTTCCAAAAAAGCCAAAAGCCGGTTACTGATTGATCTGTACTGACCAAGACAGAAGGGTGGTCTATTGGGCTCTCCCCAAAAGCTTGATATCCAGTGGTCATGTCAACAAGACAGGCTGGGATGTAGAAGCCAGCTCTGCAGTATTTTCACAGAGACAGCAACTCTGACTGGGTGCTTCTGGCTGAAACTAGAAGTGCCTGTCTAAACTCCAGCACAGTGTGTTCCACTTAACCCACAAACAACTGTACAGTTTCCTTATGTCTGGATTGTTGGGACCAGGATATAATTTCAAAAGTTACTCAGAAGCAGACATTGACCCTTTCACCCTCTGTCACTGCTCTATGGCTGGGAAGTCAGGTTATCAGTGAACAGATCTGGTGCATCAGGTTCTATGTCTTTCCCTGCAACTGCATGAGGAGGACAGGCAGTGGACTGGTCACCTTGTGAAACACTGTTTGGGAATGTTGGGCAAGGAAGCTGCTGGCATGCACATGCAAGGAAATGAAAGAAAAGAGCATTTCCATACCTTGCATTGCACCACTGAACGCATGGGCGGGTTGGTTTCTGTTGCCTGAGTTGTGGAGCAGAGAGATCATGGACCTCCTGTTCCTTTGTTCACAGGTATCACTGTAATGGTAGGGACACTGATTTTCACAAATGAGATCTGGATGTCTTGGCCTTAACAGAAGTCTCTTTGTAGAACCACATGCTTTATGTAAGCATGCTTCAAGTTATAAGGGCTACAGGCTAAAGATACTGCTTTTGTGATGGAGGTTACTGGTGGTGATGTCAGTCCTGTGTAAAAAGGCATGTGCCAAAACAGCTGTATCTGCAGATCCACCAACTGAGGAATGAGGAGATCAGGAATTTTTGCTCTTTGGCACAGGTAGCATAAATGTTGCACAGAGATCCTGGTTCTTGGATTACATGGGAATAACAGTGCGTAAAAATCATATTTCCATTACTTTTAGGGAGCAGATTTTCAGCTTTATTCTCCACATAAGCACATAGCATGAATAAGTGTATTAAGGTAAGGGGGTGGGTGGAGTGCTCTGTCTTCTAGTGAATCCTTTAGGAGTTAAAGCATTAAATGGTATTAAGCTTCTCCAACTCAGTTTGAAGCCAGAGTACAACAGAAGATTAGAAGCCACTAACTAGTCCCTGCTGTCCCTACTCCTCAGTTTTACAAAGTAGTCTCAGCTGCTAGGGAGGATCTGGACTTTTGTGTTCAGCAGGGAAAAATGACCTCAAGGGCCACACTTTGAAAGGCACAGAGCATCAATTGCACCAAGGCATGTAGCCAAAATGCCCCGTTCAAATAAGTAAAGCCACCCCTGGTTTGAGTGACATCTGCAAATGTCATTAAAATGTTACTCTTCAGCCAACACGGTGATTCTAACGAGAGGGTCCCCAATGCAGAGATACAGCATTAGTGAGCTGCCAGTGCAATTCCCAGCCCCACGTTCCCAGCCCCACGCACTGTGCTGAAACCACATCTGCAGGAATGACCCCAGACTTGGGCTGCTGGACGCGGAGAGTTATAGCCAGCTCTGGTCTCCAGAGAGAGGAAAAGGAAAGGTTTTAGAGTGACTTTGCACCTGTGAAACAATGTGCTGCTATTACAATGCCCAGCATCAGCCAGCTTTACTCCAGGGAGGGCTGGAGTACTTTAGAAAGCTTTTTGCAACAGCTATGGTCGCTATAAACACACGCGGAGAAAGCAGCTATTAAAAGATTTTTGAAAGGCTCTCTGTTGCTTTCTGCTGCCTTTGGAAAGGTTAAGGATGCAGTGAATGCCAAATGATAAGCTTTGCAATCCTCAGCACTCCTGAGACCTGAAAGAAATCTGCTGGCAATTGTTTTAAGCTAATGATTCCCTGCAGGTTGATTGGTGCTTATTTGCTGAGGGGTAAGAGGCTGTAGCTACAGAAGTTACGAAAACAAATTGCCTCTGTGTTAAGGAATGCCAAGCTGCCTGCTCAGTCTAACCCACTTCACGTTTTTTATTTTAAGGTCTGTTTGCAAACTCTGAGCTTGGTTTCTGCTGATTTAATAGCCCCCTGCTAGGATTTACTGGGAAAAATATCTGAACCACAGTAGGACATTGAAAGCAGGATACTGTCTCTCCTAGTTAAATTAAGGGGGACTAATATGCTGCATTTAATGCAAATCATATTGCCTATTAGGTTCCTGGGAACCTCTTTCTTTTGGAACTATAGGGGAAAATATGATTTTTTCAATATATTAGAGCTGTGTTTAGTCCCTCTCTGTGACTAATCAACTGCCTTTCAAAAGTATTGGGTTTGGATTGAAGCTGGAAAATCACCTGGTCTCCAGAAAAGCCAACAAAGCACCCTCATTCGGGGGCTGGGTTCTCCAAAAGGCTTGAGTACACGGATCCTGGCTGTGTCAGAGGACAAAATGCAATTCCCAAGCAGCCTGGCTCTCACTGAGATGCCTGCTGTGCAGTGAGTGCAGGAACACTGTCACCTCCCAGGACAGTCCAGTTCTTCTGAGACAGAAAGCTGACATGGCTTCTGATTTAGAGCTGGTTTTAAACAGATATGTGTGAATAAAAGCAAGGTCTGAAAGAAGGCAGGGAATCCTCTGATGAGGGAGGGTTCTTCAGAACATTTTACTGAGAGTTAAGCTTGGCAGTCCACCCAGACCAGGCAGAGAAGAAAACTGCTCCACTGAAGGAATTCCTTCACCCTCACACGACCTAATGATCAGGAACGTTTTTGCCAGAGAAACCGGGTCATGCCTAAAGCGAGGCATTAGGCCGGAAGGCTAATTCAGTGACAAATCCTGTGCTCGTGTGGCCACCTGCCCCGACTGAGCAGTCGCACCTTGATGTTGGCAATGCACGAGTGCCCAGTTAACTCCAGAAGGCAAAGTGGGAGCAGGCAGACCTGCAGGAGATCCAACACCAGAAACTCAGGCAGGCTAGCAAAGAAAGTCCAGGCTTGTCAGGCAATATAGGCATGCTACCTGGAATTCCAGCTTCCTTTTGCAACTAGGTTTCATTTGGTCAGTCGTATTTTCAATGGCCCATCAGCAAAAGTGCTGTTCCTGTTATTATTTCTAACATTATGTTTCTCATCATCACCAGCCTATGCGTTAGTTCTAACACGAGCCCTGAATTTTTTCCATCATGTGCAGGCATTGAAATCATTCTGTAAATGCCTCAGCAAATAGGACACAAGCTTCTCTGGGAACCTGTACATTTTATGTAAGATGAGTATGTGATCATTTTGAACTCAGAGGCTATTTTTGTGATGTGGGGGAGAGAAAAGCAGAGCTGAGAGCCTGGATGATTTCAGAGGCGTGCTGAGCTTTACCAGGGGAGGTGAACTTTTCCCCTCTCTGGAGCTTGAGTCTTTCAGTGCAATTGCTGCTACATTTTCTAATGAAGCCAGCTTGGGGAAAATGTTTTTTATTATCCATTGAAGGAAGAGACACACAGATGATACCTACACACAAGAACGTGTTCTTTTCTTGAAGAATTTGTACTGATAGGAGTGGGAAGCAGAGTCTTGAACACAGTATTATTATTCAATCTGTTGACATGAAACCTGCTCTTTCAGAATCAGCAGCACCTTCACAAATCTTGTAATAGGCAGCTGCTGCTTAAAATAATGCAACACAGACCAGCAAGCCAGTTGAAGTCAAGAACTCTAGATTGCCTATACATTCATGCTTTTCTTTAAAAATTACAAATTGATTACACCCCTCCCTGAGAAATATTCCTACCTATGGCAATATACTCTTCATCTATATCTAGGCATAAGCTTCCAAGTCAAATAAGCTAGTAAGTGCATACACATTTATGTTTCTCTTGGTAGTCATGACCTTTCCCTAGTATTCTGCAGGCAAATGCTCTAGCTGTCAGTGATATAATACAGATGCAAGCTTCTCTGTCAAATAAAGCTGTGCAGTAGACATGCAATCTCATTGCTCTTGAAATAAAATCAACATGGAAATATCGTTATTTCTACAGTAACTTTAATTAGCAGAAAAATTACAACTGACTATAATCCCTAAGCAACTGCATGGCATGCATTTTGGACTTGCTTCTCTAGTAAATGGACTACTACAATCAATATGGTCTGCATCATCTACATAGAAACACTGCTTTCTTTCCATTCTTACAAAAAGGCACATAATCTCTTCTTGCAGGCCAAGAAATCCTTTGGCAAATATACAAACAAAGAAATATAACGGCAGAGGCTCATAACAAACATCTGAACAATTTCAATCAGTGATGTTTTTGATGGCATCTATCACCTCGTTTTAGATTTCATTAAGTGATATGTATCACTGACAAAACAAAATTTAAAGTCATCCATTCCAAGAGCACTTCTCTGCTTATTACACTTGTTAGGAGATGAGACAAAGTTTTTAGCAGCTCAGTTCATAGATGCAGGGGATTTCTAAGCCTGGAAGGGGCTGCCAGTTGAGCCTGACCTCTTGTCTGTCTCCAGATTCTCAATAACTTCCCACTGAGTTGGAGTCCAGCAGCTTTTCTTTTAAACTAAAATTTAGCTTGCAGAAAAGCAAATTCAGACTTGAACGGGGGACATTAGGAGGAAATTATGGAAAATCCATCCTTTCCAATTTTTTTGCTTCCAGTGGTTAATTGTTCTCACTGCTAAGATTCTGTGCTTTATTTCCAGAGTGAATTCATTTGGCTTCATCTCCCATTCATGGTTCTCGTTATGCTTTTTTCTATGAAAAGTGCCCCTTCAGATTGTGTCTTTTTTTTCATTAACATGCCTGTAAATTAGTTCTTTCTATTCTTCTTTTAAGTCAGGCTGATCTCTTTAAGTCTGCCAACTTAAGGCATTTTCCCTGGCTCTTCAATATTTTCATGTTTCTTTGCATCCTTTTCAGTTTTCCTGAAGCCTTCTAAAAAACTTGAGAAAAAGAATGTTGATGATACACAGTATTGTGGTTTTGGTGCCCACACTCAGTGTCAGACTTCAGTTAGTTTTGCTCACCATTAATTCCTCTTCAATATTGCACAGGGAATTTCTGGTAAGGTATTCCTTTATTGGGACCTACTCTGAGTCACCCATGCCAGACTAGGATACCTCCTCTCTGCAAAGATTTAGCCTCCATTCCTTGTTTAGCAGTGTACAGTGTATTAAAGGGTGTTTAGATAGAATGAGCACAGTCTCGTCTTGCGTAACTTTCAGCCCACAGAATTATTTACCTTTCTGTTACCAAATATCTTATTAGCAACGATTTTATGCTTCCAGATCACCAGTGGAGATATCAAACAGTGCCAGACTCAGCACTCGGCCTGACAGAGCCTTAATAAAGCCAGCCTGATTTGATAATGGATGTCACTATGATATGTTGGTTCCTCATCAGCTCCGAGTTCACTTTATTGATATTTTCTAACACTACCATCAGAGCACTGTGTAACACTAGATCTAATAACTTGCCAAAGTTGAAGTGTATTATTTATAGCGATTGCTTTTACAGACAAGATGTGATGAAAAATAAAGTGGGGTTGTTGGAAAAGAACTGCTCTTTACTCACATATAGTTGTGAACTTGCTGAATAAACCTCGATCAGATCTAGAAAATTAAAATGTAACGTCCCCTCACTCGGTAGAGAGAATAACTGCTCCGTGTGTGCCTCGGTGATGTGGTCCCAGCCGTGAGGTCATGGCCACCAGCAGCTCCCAGAACCTGCTGAGGCTCAGCTTCACCCTCCACAGCCCATCCCAGAGCAGCTGCACCCACCGTTGTGCTCCAGCTGCTTGTCTCACTCCACTTCAGCAGACATGGTGCCACTGTGCAGGAGGCTTTTATTTACATTCTCTTCAGTTAGGAAAAGGACACAAAACGGGGGTTTAGGCCAGTCTTGTGTTGTCCTCTGAGTGCCTGTTTAGCCCCAGGATGGTATTTTCTCGTCTGTGGTTGCCTTTTGTGAAAGTCCATATAAGTCTCTCCTGTGAAATGCCCTCTGCTTCCCTAAGAGCCAGAGAGACTTAGGCAGATTGTGGTAGCCCTCCATGTGACCTTCTCCAGTCCTCTACCATCACAGAATCACAGAATGGTTTGGGTTGGAAGGGACCTATGGTTGGTGTTGGAAGGATCTCTGGAGATCATCTAGTCCAACTTCCCTTCTAAAACATGTTTACCCAAAGCAGGCTGCACTGGATTGCCTCCAGGTAGGTTTTGAATATCTCCAGAGAAGGCGACTCCACAACCTCTCCAGGTAGCCTGTTCTCTGTGTTCTTTGTCACCTTCACAGTAATGATATTTTGCCTCATGTTTAGATGGAACAACTGGCATTTCATGTTGTGCCTGTGCCTTATTCTATCGCTGGGCACCGCTGAAAAGAGACTGCCCCCATTCTCTTAATACCTGCCCTTAAGATATTTGTATGCATTGATAAGATCCCCTCCCAGCCATCTCCTCTCCAGGCTAAACAGGCCCAGCTCCCTCAGCCGTTCCTCACAAGAGAGATGCTCCAGCTCTCTCATCATCTTCACAGCCCTCCACTGGACCTGGTCCAGTGGTTCCTTGTATTTCTTGACCTGGAGAGTTCAGAACTCGACACAGCGCTCCAGATGTGGCCTCACCAGAGCTGAGTAGAGGGGCAGGATCGCCTCCCTTGACCTGCTGGCCACACTCCTCCTGTCACCCCAGGGTGGCCACAAGGGCACGCACACTTCTGGCTCACGGACACTTCATTGTCCACCAGGACCCACAGGTCCTTCCCCGCAGAGCTGCTCCCAGCAGGTCAGCCCCCAGTCTGTGCTGGTG